>JANHGB010042068.1:0-17118 GCA_026283785.1 Coracopsis vasa
CGCTGGCACAGGGTGCCCAGAGAAGCTGTGGCTGCCCCATCCCTGGCAGTGTTCAAAGCCAGGTTGGACACAGGGGCATGGAGCAACCTGCTCCAGTGGAAGGCTATTTGGAGTGCTGGCTTGCTTAATGTTCAGTCTTACTTAGGCAACATCCACACACAGAGTGCTTCCTGCATGCTAACGCCTTAAGGGCTCTCTGCAGCAGAGCCTCATTTCCCTGGCTATGGGAATGATGCACTCCACTGATTCATGGCACAAGCATGATGGACTGAGGTCTCCCAAGGCTTCTGTGGGAGGCAGTGCTGCCTCCTGGCAAGTGGTCCCATCAGCGTGACAAGCCGGCTTGTGCAGAGAAAGAAGTTGTCCTGGGGATCTTGCAGCTTGTGTTTTCTTCCAGGCTGGGGTTAGATCAGGTGCTTGCAAAGAGCTGTTACCTTCTGTGTACCCATGGCTTTAACACTGAACAGAAGGAGCAGGATTTAAAGCTGCACAGGAAAAACCAAGCATCTAAACTAAACATCTTACAGCTGAGAGTCAGCCTGTGCCGAGGGGAGTTGGAAGGTGGGATTTCTCCTGAGCTCTCTCCAGTCTTTCCCCCTGTGCCCACATTAACAGTTATGCACACCCAGGCCATTTGAAGCTGCAAGAAGTCAGCTTTTAGCTTTCGGAGTCACCAAGGGGTGTAGAAAATGAGCTCCATGATGTGGGGAGGGGTTTCTATTGCCTTAACCCCAGCCAGAGGGTTTCACATCAGCAGCATCTCTGCAGCCTTTACAATTGTCCCTCTGTAGGGCCTGAAATTAGATGCTCCGAACATGAATACAGCCTAAATCAGTTCCTCTTCATTCTGAATGTCCTTTTGAGATCCCTTCTGAAGAGGGTTTTGGGATGTATTCCTTGTTTTCAGGAGTCTGTGCCCCCACCTTCTAACGTGTTTAATACAAATCCCCTGTGTCTGCCCTTGCAGATTACATTATGCAGTCTGGGGGTGATGGACTTCTTAATAAAGCGAGTATGGGAGACAGATTTGATAAAAGACATGCCACATCTAATGGTGTTTAATGAAAATAAAAGCTTTTGGGGCTTGGTGGCCTGCCCATTAACGTAAGTGTGATTATATTTATTGTCGAAAGGCAGCTCCAACGCGAGCTCAGTCACAAAATGAAGTCTTGGCGATGCAGTAAAAATGGAAACGGGATCAATGCTCTGGCTGGGGGGTTGTGAAAGTCACATTAGATCCATAGAGACCTGTAGAGCCACTGGTTTCAGCAGGGATTGCACTGGGTTGTAAATATTACCAGAGAAGAAACAAGGATAACCCTGCAAGTATGGCTGGTTCTGGTTGAAGTTGTGTGACCAGAGCCTACTGTTTTCCCTTGTGGTCTCTGCCTGTTTCTGGTGGCTAGTTCTGGATATACTATATGGAGTATATCCATTGGATGTGCCTTGTTCCACTTCTCACGTTGCTTTCCTGGCTGCGATGGGCTTGGCAGGATACAGGCACAACTGAAGGTGCTCTGTAAGACAAGCAAGTAAAGGCAGAGAAGTGCAAGCAATGGTACTACAGGGAATGAGAAGGATTTCTTATAGGTTCTAAGTATGTGCTTAAACCAAGGCCAGGTTGGATGGGGCTTGGAGCAACCTGATCTAGTGGAAGGTGTCCCTGCCCATGGCAGGGGATTGGAGCTGGATCATTTTGGGGAGGAGGAAAGAGGTCTGATGTGCTCTTTGTCTTTCCTCCTCCATTTTTCCTTTGTGTAAAAGAAGTAATGAAAGAGCACCATAGGCACTATAGACACTATAGACACTATAGACACTATAGACACCAAGGAAAGGGAAATGGAGGAGCCTGGGAAACGCGGAATTGAACTGCTCTGATTTTCCCTTCGAACTAGGGAAAGTCTGCAGCAGTTTGGAAACGCCTCAACAATCCTGTTATAAAAAGGGACCGTTTTTTCCACTGGATAAAAAGGGATATTTCAGAGCTGCCACAAGATGAAGTAAGTTTTGTCCAGCTGAGCATAGGGAGCCAAAGCATCTGCATGGGGAAAATGAGACCAGAAACTGGTCAGGAGGTTCTCTTTGAAGTGCAGCAATTATTCAGCTCCTCGGGTTCAGGAGTGATGAGAGCTTCTGGTTTTCAGAGAAATCAAATACAGAGTCATTTAAAATAAACCCTGTTGAAGGCCTTTTGTAAATGTCATTTACAACCCCAGGTCCCACTGGTCAGATTTCAAAGGGCTGGCTGGAAGAAATAGTAGCTGGCCATAAAGGAGGAATTAACAACTTGAATAATACATGGGATAGAAAGAAATGAGGTTGACCCGAAACTGTAGCCCTATAAAAACATTCTGAAATGAAGATTTCCATGTTAAATTAAGTGTTTGCTAAATTATTATCTTCTATACCTAGAGATGGCATTAAATACCCAGTGGGCTGTACCTTCCACATGGGTTATATTGGATACAGCAGCCATAGATGAGTATGTCACAGTTATCACATGCAGCAGCCTTTACTTTCATGTACCAAAATGTTCTAGGAGTGAACACAGCATGGTCTACACATATTCATACATAAATCTGAATACATATTTCACATGAATACCTAAAGCACCTTTGGATCTTTCACACCCTGGGGATACACAGCACTTTTCCAGAACAGAGTAATGCTTATAAATAATAAGAGCAGTGCTTCTTGCTTTATTCCATGAGCAGAGATAGCAGAGAGCATCTCTCAGTGTGTTCTTGCCCTTGGGAGAGCTGAGCTGGTGTCTGGCTGGTGGGTACCACTGGCTGCGGGAGGGATGAGAGTCCCTGGTGGTACCCGGGAGGGAGAAGAGATGCTTGTGTGGCTTCCTGGTAGGAAGATGAGTCAAACCAATGTCTTAGATTAGACCTGCTCCAAACCGGGGTGGATTTGCAAGGCAAATCCTGGCTGGAGGGGACGGGATGTGCCCTTGGTGACAGCCCCAGCTCGCTGGAAAATGAGCAATGGCAGAGCTACCAACTGGATTGGTTTCTGCTGGGATTCACAGTGACAGGACTGCACCACCCACACCTCGCAGCAGGGGCAGGCACCAGCAGCTCTCACTTTGTGGAGTAAGGGTGGTCCAAATCCCCAGCTTTTGCAAAGCCTCCCACTCTCTGCCTTCTCCTGCAGCTCCCGAGATGCACTTTGCATAAATACAGTTTGAACACATCAAAATCACCCCGAATGAACAATGCTGGGCGACTTGGAGACGGTTCCCTCTACCCAGGGTGATGTGCCTTGCCTAACAAGGCACGATGCACAAACTCAGCAGGCCAAATATTAGCACCTCTTTGCATTCTGAGTAACACTTACTAGCAGGTTTATTTCTGGTGTAGAGAAGCAACTGCTGGCCCATGAATTATTTAAACTGATATTGAAGCTTCTGTGCTGCTCCTACGTGCCGTGGGGTGCTCTGCAGATGCTCAGCAGCTGCATATGGGGTTTTTTCTCCCCTTTCCATTAGGCATAATATATATATTTCACAAATATGTATATATATTTCACAGACATATATTTCACAAACATCTCTGCTGCTTGGCACGTTTTAAATAAGTAATGAGATGCCACCATTCTTCTGATTGCAGCACTCAGTAATGATGGCAGTGATGAAGTAAATGGCTCTAACCCCATGTCAGGATGGCTTTTAAGGCAAGGAAATGGTGCCATGAATAAGGAATAGGTGTGAAATTAGTAACGTGATCCTTCAAGGGAAACAAGACCTGTGCTGTTGGTGGGAATTGGAGCTCTCCTTTCTGACAGAGGTTTTGTGTTTCCACGTGGGGTAAATGTGCACAGTTTTGGGTCAGGTTTTATCAGTGAGAAAGGAAGTCTGTCTGCTGGTTTATGATGTCTAGACAGCCACTGAGTTATCTCCATCAGCGCACAATGAGAGCTCCTTCCCCTTCCCTTATTCTATGGGCTTTGTTTGTGGCTTGCACTGCTCAGCCCCATAGTTAGGAAGGAGACTACTTGGGGTGCTAATCCAGGCCAAACCGTGGCTCCAGTGGCAACCAGGAAGGTTCCTCCTGGTCCCTTGCCTGTGTGTTGGACAGGGAGGGAGCAGCTCCATGGGGCTCTCTGAGGTTCCCTGCCCTCATTTGCAGACCTCTCCCTGCAGTGGTTCATTAATATTTCAGGTTGATGTTTCCATCCGGCTCCGTGCCTGCAGCCGATTCCAGCAGGAAGAATTCCCAGCGCCTTACAGGGCCAGGCTCCCACTGCTGCTTCTCCCTTTGTTTGGGTGCTGGGTACTTGGACCTGTGCAGGGTCTGCTTTCAGCATAGGGGCTGTCAAATAGAGATCAATCCCAGCAGAGCAGCGTGGCAGTAATAGTGTGCTGTGAGGTGGTGGCATCAAAGGGCTTTAGTACATGCTTTAGTGTTGTTACTGCAAGTCATTCTTGCTGTTATAGCCTAAAAAAGACCAACACGGGCCCCTTTGTGTGGGCTAATATCAATCCACGAAAGAGTGGGGATCCAGAAAGGTACATACAGCGTGGAGGCTGGATAACTGGTCCCAATGGGCTCAGCCCCAAACTGCGGTTGAGCATCCTCTCTGCAGTGGAGGCGAGTGAGAGCCTTTGGGTTTTGGGAGATGAGGCAGATGGGGAGAGGAAAAAGGAATCCGTGTCCTTATTTTGAGCATGCAAAGCTGGAGCACAAGGAACTTCAGGCTGGAATTGAGTTTCCAGGTGAGTGAGCTCAATGTGCTGGGTGTGTGGAAGATGCTGAACTCTCCTGAGAAGCCAGCCCTTGGTTGCTATGTGCTATGAGATCTGACCATTGCTGTGGTACCTTGACTAGGAGACTAGGCTGTGTTTTCTTTGTTTTCTCCTCTGTTCATGTCCTCTCATGGGTTTTCTCCTGCTACGAAGCCTCCTCACAGATTGGGGCTGGGGAGCAGGGATGTTTGGATGAGCTTATTTATAAAACATGCCTAGAAATTCACTGCAGCACTTTGACGGGATGCAGCCGCTGATGGGATTCAGGGCCGTGTCTCTCAGTGACAGCTGCAGTGAGTAACATGGAAAATACATTACTCCAGTGCACTTAAGGGCATGGAGAAATAGGTTTAGTGTATGGCAGAGAGCTGCTCATCTCTCTACCCATGCATGAGCAGATGTAAGAGAGAGATCTCTGTATCTGCAGCACAGAGTGAGTGCGCTTGAGGTCTGTCCTTACCTATACTGAGGCTCGCTAGGGAGGTCCTCCAGCCTTCCACAATGGATTTTGACTCCGGAAGGGGGATGTCTCAACTTCCAAAGTGCTGCCTCAGTTGTGTTATCCTTTGTATTCATCCTGTTGCCTGGTGCCGGGCACTCACATCTGTTTTGTCAGGCTTGTGATGCTCTGGTCCTGGGTGCAGTGGCTTAGACCAATCCCATGGGAATTGCCTTCCCTTTTCTAATAGCTCTTGCAGACACATCTATCAATATTCAGTCTCTTTTCTTCCCCTAGACCTCCTGAAGGCTGGAGCCACGCATTAGGTGGGATTATTTATGGCTCTAATGTCAGTAACAGCCTCATAATATCTCTGCCACTTCTCTGAAGATTGCTTTCAAGTGATCCAGGACCCGGGGTAGCTGCTGGCAACCTGAGCACCATCCCTGTCCCTTTCCCAGGGCCTCCCATTTCCCTGGCAGCAGAGGAAGATGGGAATCATCCAGCAGTGCTGTACTCCATCAGGTCATAAATAAACTGGTGGTTAAAGACTGGCACTGCTCAGTGAAAACCAGGGAGTAGCTGATGGCTGAGGTTCGCCTTTACTGATGCTATCAGATGGTGGCAAAGGAAGAGCCATTTGTTTCCTAACCCTGGAGAGCCATTAGGCCCAGTTGGGTGATAGACAGACGTGTCTAAATCCTTAGTGCCTGTCAACTGGGAAATCCTCAGTATTTCCATGAGATTTCACTGATTTGCATAGAAGTGGATTCAGCCTGAAGCCTTTCATTCACTTATTTAAGAGAGTCATGATTTATGTAGTACCAGGAGGTTATGAGAGATCCTAGAATCATGGAATAGCTAGGGTTGGAATTTAGGATCATCTAGGGCAGAAAACTCAATTCCAAGTTACAAGTGATAAATACTCATTTTGCTAAGGGCTGGTAGGACAAGAGTTTGTTTTCTGGCCACTAAAACCTGAATCAATCAGGGCTGCTTCTTGCTGCAGAGCTTCAAGCGTGCCCTGTCTGTGGTGTCACGTTTGAAGGGCTGGGTTTAGCCTATTTATTAGTTGTCTGGTGCCTTTGTGTCTGAGAAGCTGAATGTGCTCCCATCTCCCCGCTCTTCCTGGCTGCTGGCATCCGTGTTAATGTCTCCTATATCTATAGCCCAAGGTCAGAGGATGCAGTAAATGCAGAATTGATTCGTTTGAGGGGGTAGCAGTCATCCCATAGCAAGCAAGAGGAATTTCTTTCCCGTGCCCCATTGCCCTCTAATGGCCAGTGTTGAATTTGCACAGCGAAGTGGACGATTCAGAGCACCTGATAGGGAGCGACTGGGGAAACTGGTGTGTACTGGTGGTGCCTTATTTCCAAGAACCCCCCCACCCCGAACTGTTAACAGCAAAGTCTGGTTTGGGGTGCAAAGGGCAAAAGGTTTGGTCCTTCTTGGTAGCAACATCCCTTGGAGATGGAGGGAGGGAAAAGAGGGATGAAAGAGGGTGGTGAATTCAGAGATTGGGAAGAAACAGGAAAAAAAGGCATTTTGTGTTCCCATGAGCAGGGGGAGATGGAGCAGTGCTCACTCTTACTGAAACAAACACCCCACGAGCAGTGGTACACTGCTTTGCTTTTGGGTTGGGAGCTAGAGAATGGTCCATATAGCTCCTGCATAGCAGATCCGAATTTGGTCCCTTCTGATTCGTACTATGTGATGCTGAGAGGTGGGTTCGCTGCTCTGCTGTACCAGGTGTCTGGCAAATCCTGCTGGGCAAGGAAACCTGAACCGGGAATAAGGGAATAGCTGGACCCAGATCAAACCATTGCAATTGTGCGAGCCTACAGAGGGAAATGCATCTGGTGATGTTCTCACCCTCTGGGGCTAGGTACCGCAGGCTCCTGACAATTGGAGTGCTCAACACGTTTTCAGTGTTCCTGGGCTCACTTTTCTCCTGCAGTAGAGGCTTTTTAACAGTAGATGTCACGTTTGCATAAGGGAACAATAGATTGTAACCCATTCTGTGGCCTGGCAGCCACAGAACCCACTCCAGAGCATGCTGTCACCTGCCCTAGGGATGCTGGAGCCAGGAGAAGCTGTAAATCAGAAACTAAAGGTGCATGTTCCTGTGTGTTTGTCCTGGGTTGGTACCGCAGGTCACTGCTCAGATTGGATGGCTGGTGTCAGAACAGCACCCGCACTCTGCTTGGGTGCTGGGGTGCAGGTTTTAGTTGTGTTCAGGGACTGGATGATCTTAAGGTTCTTTCCAGCCCAAACCATTCTATGGTCCTAGAACCCTTATAAATCGAATTCAGCTTTCCTGGCTAACGTGGCAGGGATTGTCGATACCTGTGAATAACCCTTTTGGTCCAAGTTTGGAGTTGTAGGCATTTGGCAATGTTCTAAATGATCCCACCTTACACTGTTCTCATGTGTTCCATGTGCACAATGATGCTCTTTAAAAAACCAAGCCACCTACCTCCAGTGTAGATACAGTACTTTTAATACAGAAATCTTTGTACATACAGTAATTACAGTCCATAAAAACCAAGTTCTGAATCTTTACACCATACAGAGAGACTAAAATCCATTTCTGGCTCAAATAAAGAAGCATTTCTCTAAGGGGAAGAAAGCTATACTCTTCCAATACACTCTATCCTAACCCACAAAGACCCACCTCGCTCCTCAAGCTGTAATTTCATCCCATCAGTGTTTTGCAGCACATAAAGTACTTGATTTGCAACCTCAAAGCAAGCCCAGGAGAAGAAATTGGGGGGTTTAATATGCATTTTGGTATTGGAGAAGATGGATCTGCAGCGTGTGGCTGCAGGAGGGTCACTGTACAGAGCAAGGCTCTGCATTGGAAACTTAACTGTACAGTTGTGTGTTCAGTATCCGAACAGGATGATGTGGATCCGGGTTTCAGCAGGTGAGAGCTGGGTTGTGAACCTGGAGAAGGTGTCAGGTCCTCCATGGACTGGGCTCTTTTAGGTCCTGGTAGACCCTGGTGAGAGCCAGGCACAGGTTGGGGTTGGTGTGTGCAGTGCTGGCCCAGGGCCCCAGCTCTGGTTTGGAAGTCAAAGTGATCTTCTCCAGCAAAGCCCTTGTGCCCAAGGGCTGGAAACTGCCTTCCTGAGCCACCCTGTAATTGATCTGGATCCGTATTCGGATCTTGATCCTGATCCAAACGCAAATCCAGTTCAAACTGGACTGTCTGTAAACTCTGGAGTGCTTTTGGTCCAGGGCAGGTTTGTTTCTCTCTTTTATTTCTTTTTCTGGTAAGATTTTTATTCCTTGAAAAACACTTTTGTGTGCTTAAACTGAAAACTCTTGATGCCAACCACTGATGAATATCATCAGTGCCAAGGGTAACAGTAGCATCAGTGCCAGCACCCTCACAGTACCATTAACATCAATGCCAACAGTATCATGCACATCTATGCCAGCAGACCAATAGTGTCAACAGCGCTGATGCCAACAGGCGTGGACGAATGAAGAGCCCCTCAGCCATAAACCATCACGCAAAGCCTCATGCTGTGATGCTGTCCCATAATAACAACCCCTCGTGTCCAGCCTGGTTCTCATTAGCAACTTTACAATAACAGCCACTGGCGCATGAGGGGTTAGATGAGAACACCAAGGTGTGTGTATCCTGGAAGGGAGAAATCCTTGGATGTATCTGGAGCCATGGGGCAGATGAAGTCAATGATGGAGTTTGTTGACTCTGCCCTTCTAAACCCTTCTGTCCAAGGGCAGTGGTGGCAGCTGGAGCTCTTCTTCAACTGGCACAGCCGGAACGCTGGGAGCACTTGCAAGCAGCAAGTGGTTTGGCTCCTGCGTGCTTTGCTTTGGAGCACGTCTCCAGCTCTACCTACTCAGCAGAGGAATCTTGTTTCACAGGTAACCTAAGGGGTTAATAAGAGCATTCGGTCCAAAAGGATCTTTCCAGAATGAGTGCGTTTCCAGTGCGTAATCTCATTATCCCAACGTTTGAGGACACAAACTGTTCTCCAATGGGAGCAGGAAGGATTTTCCTTTTCCCAGAACCTGCACTTGGAGGACAAGGCCTGGTCTGATGTTGAGGAGGGGGCTGCAAAGATCCAGAAATGGAACAAAGAGTTTTTACAAGCCTGGATCCCTGATCTTCCCAGGTCTGTACCCAGGAAAGCTGTGTAGGTGCAGAGCATCCCAGTGCAGCGGTGGCCTAGGAGTTAGGACGTGCTAAGCAGCTTTCACAGCTTACTCCCAGTCTACACCTCAGTGCAAGCAGCGATTCTGCTTCTGTTTCCTTTTGGACAGTAGCTTGGTGTCATCACCAAAGAGTTCCTTGCTCTTTGCAAGCCAAGCCTGGTCTTTCAAAGCTGTCAGTCAGTTCTTGTATTAAAGAGCACAGGAAGGCATTCTTGGTTGTCTTTGCCAGAAGTGGAGGAATCAAGGGGCAAACAACTTGTCCCTGAGAATTTCAGGTTATCTCAATCAGCCCAGCTTCAGAAGCTTCATACTCGGGGGTTCATTGGAGGTTTTAAAGCCTACATGAAAAAGGAAAGAGATAAATCACAGCGTGCCTGGTGCTCTTTCAATGAATTACATCCCGAAAGAGCTACTCACGTTTGAGCTCAGGTTACCTTTGGTGGAGGTGGAGGTTTGCCTTTGGGAACTGGAAGATGAGCTGGCTTTCTCTCTGGTACCTGAACAGAAATGAAGTTTCAATGTCATTAGGCTTCCCTGCCTGAGCAGCTACAGAACCTCCACAGACTTCAGCTGCTCCTGCTGGTCTCATGTATTTCCTACAGCATTTTCGTAGTGGAAAAGCTATGGGTGGATGAGATTAATCTGTCCACATGCAGGATGTCACCCACAATGCACAATGGGTGTAGAGCTCCTGTTTCAGAAGACCACAGAGCTATTCTCTGTGTTTAGACTCATCTGCATCAAGTATCCATGCTCTGCTTGGGAAGTTAAAGCTGGTTACGTGGACAAGGTGCGTGTTGAGGAAAGCATCTCCAAAGACAGGGGGATTTAAATGTCTTTTTATAATGCAGCTGACAAGTGGTGTTTAGTCCTGATCCATCATTCTTTAGGCAGGCAGTAGCATGCAGTAACGTTTCTGGTATGAAGATGGTTTCTGTACCCTTGTGTCAGGTGGGCAGGGGGCTCAAATGATGAGATGGTAGATATTTGTGGGAGGTGTTTTCATTTAAATAGGATGCTTTGGGTTTATTAATGGCAAATATTTGTAAGAATTCCAAATATATATATATATATGAGGTACATTGATGGAGATCCCCTCACAGATGGCATCTTTAGCGAACTACCCCAATACAGGGGCCATTGCAGACATCAGCAGCAGCAAAGATGCTCATCATTTGCATTGTGTTTCCACCTGAAACCCCTGTTGGTTTGGACTCCATGTACGATTGCTTGTGGGATGTTCTTGTGCTGGGTTACGGGACCCCTTGGCACAGATTAAGAGTCTCTTGTGCAGTTTAGGATTACGTGGCTAAAAGGGTGCCTCCTACCCTAAAACATGTGTGGTTTGAATGTCTGTGAGTTATGGGGGCTTTAATCAGAGTCAGAAACTGAAAATCCTCATTGACACCTGATAGTCCTTTGCAGCTCAGATGCAAGGTGTGAAGAGTTACAGGGTTATACTTACAAAGATCTCTTCTGTGTGAGAAGAGGCTGGTTTGGTAGAAGGAACAGGAGGTGGGGGACCCCTTGGCCTTATGGCAGGCTGTGAAGGCAGAGAATACAGGATATAGTGACCCTAGATACATACTGTGAATGTATGCATCCCCATGTTCCCATGGGAACGTGCAGGCTTGTGTTCTGTATAAAAAGGGCACTAATAGGGATTAAAGGATGCATTCTTTTTGGAAGCAGGGATACTTTTTGCTATCTGGCCCTGGGAGAGCACTCAGGGCCCTATTGGGAGTGCAGGGATTTCTCTAGCCTTTGGGGTTGGGGTTCTCCACCATGGCATGAACTGGTGGGTGCTGCCTTCCCCAAACGCAGTGTGGAAGCAAAGGCATTGTTGGGAAGCACTTACACTGTGGAGCTGTGGTTTGTTCTCCTGCGGCGGGGGTACAGGGAGGAGAAGTTTCTTGTCGTTCATCTGAAAACAGGGAACAGTTAAATCTGATGGAGCCTTTATCTGGTTCGTTATCTGTGCGTGCTGCTTTACTGCGCACAGATTGCTCTGGGACTTAGGGCCGTGTGCTTTCCCCATGCTGGGATTCACAGCGCTGTCCTCTCAGCCCCAGACAACGTGGTTTGAAACCCTGGTTGAAGCGTAGCACACTTTGATTGATGACTTTTGATGTTCCAACCCCTCCGTTACAATCCATAGGAGACCAGAGCTGACCCAGCTCTTACCTTCTGGGCAGGTACTGCCAGGACAGGGTGTTCTCTGTGTCTTTGTTCTTGATCCACAAAGACTTGGTTTGTGGCTCCGGGTCCCCTTCTGGTCTGGCAGCTAGACAAAGATTCCATATAACTGTAAGTTTTAACCCAACTGAAGCGAAAAGAGCTTCAAGTTGAATGCCTGCTTTATTCCCAATGGTGTGTTCTGGAACCATGTCCTTTCTTCCCCTTGTTTTGATTATTTAGGGTTAATCTTGAGAGCTACAGTTTCAAGTCTTCAGTCATCCCCCAGCTATGGGATTTCTGTCATGGACCAACTTCCTTGGCTTTCCAGCACCCAATTCCCTCTACCCCCTTCGAAAACCTTTGCTTAAAACCTGTCCAGGAGTTGCTTGGCTTTAGGTTTTGGTTGCATGGGGGGGGTTTGACTCAATGGGGGTAAGCATTTTACCTCTTCTTGAACACTCGGAAGCGGATAAGGACCACTGCTGCTATTGCGGTGAGAGCGAGGACAACCAGCACCCCAGCAACTATAGCAAAGCCTGCAGGGAGAGAAAACACAAGTCACTGTTCCTTGAAAGATCTGTTATTGCTCAGAGCTTCCCTATCACATTGGTTGGCAAAGTAACGTTTGTCACCAGGTCTAGGTCCTACTTACTGGTAACTGCTGAGGAGCTGTCGCAGGTTGGTGGTGCCCATCCTTCCTCGCACTGGCATTGCAGCTCGTGGTCACACACCTGGGGAAGCACAAGGCCAGGAATCACTTCAGGATGGGAATATGAGTGAAGCTGTCAGTGCCTTCTGAGAGGGTTACTGAAGCTAGGTCTGGAAATGCTCTCATTTTACTTGCACTAAGATTTAGCACAGAGAATAGGGGGTTTGTGCAGTGAAGGACAGGCCTGAGTGTCTGCTACCATGTGCCTTTTGCAGGTGTTTCTGCAGTAAAAGCTGCAGTACAAGGCACAAAGCAGCAGTTACACCTGCAGGTCTCTGTATGTTCAGATGGGATGAGCACAGCTTTCTTCCTAAACCGGAAGATGACCTGCAAGAGAATAGCTGTGATTCTGTGGCCCAGAGACAGTGCCAGCAGAGGATCTCTGTCCATCTCTTGTTATCTCCTTAGCGAAAGCATTGATGCTCTATCAGGTTAGATTTGCTTTCCTAAAGATACAGAGAGCTTCTGACTCCACAACCTTTGCAAATCCCTATCCCAGTGGTCTAAATACTGTCATCAGTAAGTTCTGTAGCTGATATGTGTGATTTTCTTGGGTATTCTAAGTTAATAGCAACAAACACTGGTATCTTACAGCATGTCCAGTACACTTGGCAGAGCAGTTGGTTGATCTAAAGACATCTTCAATGTAGACACATTCTCCATTGCTGCACACCTGGAATGCACAGAGCGAATAGTATCAAAGTGATTTACAGCTTTCAGAACAGGCAGAGCTTGCAGTTCATTGCGTAGAGTGATGGAGAGTAAAAGGAGGCATAGAAGCAGGTCTGCAAATCACTGCAACCTCCATTAGGAGTCTGAGATGTGGATATAATTTTTCACTTGACCTTTGGGTATTTTATAGCAAAGGGGAGTGACAAAGATGTCCAGATATCACTGCTTCCCACTCCTCTTCAGTCCTTCACCCTGCCCTCCCCTCCCAGTAGAAATGTATAGCAAAGAACTTGGGAATAGCACTCGGTGATGCCTAGCACATCCATTATAGAAAGAATTAAATATATAATACAAGTATGATCTTTTAACCTTCATAAAAAGGTTTGTTCCTATTGCCATGTGTATTTTTGTCAGTAAGAAAATAAGACAGCAGTCAAGCATAAGGAAATGGGAAAGATTCTGTTTGCTTTGCTGCTGGTTTGTGATAGATGTAAGGCAGAAGGTCTAACAAATCAGATCAGAAGAAGTTCAGTGTCCACTTCAGTCTTCCCAGTTTAAAATCTCTGTTGTCTGAGGATGGAAGCAGGATTGAAAGAGGGTACACAATAAGGAAAAAAGCTGTTTTCTACTAACCATCCCGTTCCCGCACTTAGTTCCATTGAGAATCATCCCCGGGTCCGCTTCTCCGTTTCTAGGGAAACTTGCTTTGCAGGACTCAAAAGTCACCAGGCTCCCATCCCGGGGCATCTCGTTCCCCCCAGTACAAAACAGCTTCCCACACATTATATCTCTGGAAGGAGAACAAGATCTGCTATGGAACAACGGCACAGCACAGCAGAACTATTGGAGCTGATCTCTCCTCCAGCCTGAACTTGTTGTGTGCTGGAACTCCTAAGAAATGGATTTTGATTGCTGGTGTTCCCAGGTTGGTTTGTAAGGTAGCAGGTTCCTAATTCTTTTGGAGCTTATGAGGGAGCCGAAAATGGGTTGCAGAAATGAGTATTTAACTGTCCTCAACTGCAGAGGTTCACCTGAGGTCCAGGTTCCCTGTCCAGAAATCCCTTCCCTGTACTTAACTGCACATGCATGCACACGCACGCAGGTGTGTACTATATCTATATGTACTCATCCATATAAGATACATCCATATAAGATACACATACATAAGGGCTCTAGCTCTTTCTCAAACTGATCTCATGATTTGGAAACCAGTTTTCTTAGAACTGGCTTTACCACATCATTCAGACTGAACCAGAAGGGACACACGGACATTGGTGCTGTCTAAAACAGCGCGTTCCTTGCTTCCATCTCTTAACCGGCATAGGAACAGTCTCTTCCCAGATCCCAGCAGATCCTGTAGCACAGTGCTTACTTTTTTTCACACGGGACGTGGCTCCCTTTTTCTTTCCTGCAGTACCCATAATATACCCCTTTCTCGTTCATCCGGTAGCAGGAGGCTGCGCCGTCGGTGGCCTCTGTGATAGAGGAAAGTTCAGTGGGGTTAGTTGAGGTTCTCTGCCTGTGAGTCCTCACAACAGTCAGTTTCCTTTACCTGGGTAGGAAATAGCCTTTCCCAGTGAAGTTACCCACGGGCCTAATGACCCTCTGGCCCTTCATGCATCAATTCTGCAGTGTTGCTGTGTGCACCAAGCAGAACCTGTCCTGTGTGTTCTCCCTATGGACCAACAGACCTCTCCTAAGAGAAGGGATGTAGTCAGGGCTGGAGATGGTTTAGGACTGGGAAGAGGATGAACCACCACACACCTTCAGAAACATAAAGGCATGGCGAATTCAGACTTTAATTTAAAATACAGGCATTTCCTCTTCCTAGCAAGCAAAGAGCCAGCTCCGTTCCAAAGTTCTCTTAAAGCATTGTGTGAAAGAGGAATACCCTTCCCACTTCCCATTTCTCTAGAAATACTTGGCATTGTATGCTCTGCACTTCTGCTCAGTGATTATAACCACTTAGGATTGCCTATAAAAATAACAACTGAGTAGATGCTACAAACTGGAAATCGTATACACTATATAAAGCATAAGTAGCGTATATGCTATATATAAAGCATAAAGATGCTCTGTTCCTGCTTTGCAAAAGGCCTTTGATTTGCCTGCAAACAAAGCCTGTCCCTTTATCTGTTCTTTGACCTATGCAGACTGATGTTCCCAATCCCAGGTTGTACTCACGTGCTCCAAAAGCAGCTTTGCACTGGTTTTCCCGGGTGGGACAGTGTCCCATGTAGCAGTAGCCCTCGCCATAGTTGCAGGGATGTCCGTTCACACGGAATCGATCCGCTGGGCAGTGTTCAGAGAAGCCAGTGCACATCTCAGCCAGGTCACAGTCGTGCTTAACTGCTCTGCAGATAGCTCCTGATTGCTTATACTGCAGTGAGGGGGAAGCAATGCCACACTTGAACACACACTCCTCTGTGCTGTTTAAAGAGCACACTGAGCCAGGGGTTAAATTAGGGGAGACAAATCTCAGCCTCGCTGTGCAAGACGCATGAGGAGCCAGATCCTTGTCTATAGACAAGGGTTTTGCCTGCTTGTGCCTCCACTTTTCTTTCCAGGAGAAAATGGGTAATCAAACCGCTCATTGCTCCAGGCTGTTGGAGGATGGAGTGAATTGGTACTTGTGGTGTGGCTTGAGGTGGACAAAGTGCCCTTTGATTGCAGGGCTGGGTCAGTAATCGCAATTAAAGGGCTCTTTTGAGAGGTGCGTTACTGCTTTCTCATGGGGGGAAACCACTGCGCCCTTGAAAATGTGGGAAGCTGGAGATGGGGGGGAGCCTTACCTGGCAGTTTTCACAGCACTCCCCATGTGCACACGTGGAACCTGCTGTCAGTTTGCATGACTCGGGCTCGCAGCACTCATTTGTGCACTCCTGTGACAGAATCAGCAGTCAGAGGTCTGCGCTTTAGGGTTTGGTCCTCTCTGCACTGCATTCCCAATGACCCATCCTGTACTCGGTTACTGAGGGAGAGAGGGATCCATTGGACTTGCACTTGGCTTTCCTGGGAACCGTGCTCACTGGAAGCCAGGCCAGCCGCTGTGGGTGAGCACATAAAGGATACCAAGCGTGCTGGATTGCGCAAGTGCGGATAGAAGTTGTGCAGGGAACTTGTTTCCGCTCAGACAGTTTCATATGTGTAGCTTTTCCTCACTCTCAGTTCCTCTGTTACAGAATCGTGTGGGTTGGAAAAGACCTTTAAGATCCTTGAGTCCAACCATTAACCCAGCACTGCCAAGCACCGCATCCCCAGGTCTTTTAAATCCCTCCAGGGACGGTGACTCCATCACTGCCCTGGGCAGCCTGTTCCAATGCCTGACAACCCTTTTGGTGAAGGAGCTTTCTCTAATATCCAGTCTAAACCTCCCGTGGTTCAACTTGAGGCCATTTACACAATGCAGCACAAGAAACCATGCTGTCGTCTTTCCCACTGTTTGACACACACTTACAGGGGTGACTGCATTGCAGGTCAGCAGTTTGATGCCCACAGTTTCTACCACAGTATTTGAGCTAGCTTTGAACTGGCTGCTTGAGAAACTACCAGAAGCCAGCTCCTAAACAGCCTGAATAAGTTCTTTGCCTCTTCCAAGTATTGCTTTATTCCCTGTTATACAGATACCTCAGGAGTACCGCAGTCGCATTCCTCTCCTTTCTCCACAAAGCCATTCCCACAGGATGGAGGTGCTATGATGCTGTTTTTATCCGGGATGTTAGTTAAGCATTCGGGCATGTCACTCAGCATGTATTTCTCAAAACTCTGGAGGCTGCAAGAGCTGAATTTCTTGGGGATGATGGAACTGGATTGAGAAGGCAGAAGGGTTCGTGTTAGGGTGGATATAGGCAAGGAGAAGCAATACTCTTTACAAGAGAAATTAAACAAGTGACCATCCCCATTGAGTGCAACCATTTATATATATATGTATAGATAAGCACAGTGGCTGCCTCCTATGGGGTAAGAAAAGTGGAAACAAACGGATCAGAAGTACTTAATGTACTGCATGTAGAGACTGCATGTTATAAATGTAAAGATTTAAGCCTGGTCTATACAGACTGTGCGTGGATGCTTCAGGCATTAGGAGTTTTCCACTAGGACATTGAGCAGCGGCTCAGGATGTTCAACCAGAGGTGAAAATTGAGCTAAATTCCTCTCTAATGGGTGTTTATTGCAGGTACA
>JANHGB010042068.1:28610-38671 GCA_026283785.1 Coracopsis vasa
TATCTGTGTCTGTGATTCATAGTTGCCATGTAAACACTGAGTAGGTGCTTCTCTGCCTTTTCTTTATTAGTAATGTTTGCTTGAGGTTCATGTGATAGCATCTCACTGAGAGGGGATGCAGACAAGTGAGTAATCAAGGTGGTATCTGTCAAATAATGCTCTAAAAATCTGTGCTAGAAACCTACCACATGGACATAGGCAGTTGCAATAAAATAGTGCTGTGTGCTTCTTAGGGCACAGCTTTCAATGGAGAGCCATTTTATAGTTTAACTTGTGTGTTAGAGCAGGTATTACAGAGTACATGGCACTGGAATGGATCATGCTGTATGCTTCAGTATATGAATATAAATCTGTATTAGCAACACACGGGACAGTTTTATATATTCATTTATTATAGTCATGTATAAATAAGTAACTGTTGAAGTGAACCTTCCCAGGACAGAGCTGCAACCTAACCCTCCTGGGACAGGAATGTGGCTTTGGTAGCAGCTCCTTTGGGACGCTCTGGCTTGGAGGCAAGAGTGAGCTTGCATTCTGTAAGAGAAGTCACATACCATAGGAACCCGTGATGCATCCCGGTTAGGAAAGAGCACTTCAGGCAAGGAACTCCTGAAGCATCCTTGTGAAGAGTTTGGACATCTCCCTGCCAAGGTGTTTGTTTCATCAGAGAGGAGCTGGGTCATCTGTGTCGGTGTCTTTAGTTGATAAAGCTGAGTTTAAAGGCAGACAATTTGGTATTGGAAACCTTCTATGGATGGAAATAAGCAGTGCAGTCTTGGACTAAACCTCACAAAGATAATTAAGATAACTGAACTTTGAAAATGAGTGGCTGCTGTCCAAGCATTCATCTCAGCTCATTCTTTCTGCATGACGCACTTGAAAACCATGTGCTGACCCTACCAGTCTCCTAAGCTAATGTTCTTCTTAAGCTGTGCTTTCATACAGTGTAGGAAGGAGAGTTACTTTATGAATAGACACCGCATACCAACAGAGAGCCGGCATTAAGAAGAGGATGTGATCTGGTGAAGGTCTTGGGTAGACTTGAAAGGGAATTGGATGTAATTTCCATCTGTGAGTTGAGCAGCATTTGGTGCTTCTGCCCTTGCTTCTGCCCTTGATTCCGTAACAATCTGATGGTGGCTTCTTCCCCCAGAGGTGCTGAGGGGGGTACCTGACAGGAAAACTGCTTCTGAAACCCCTTTACAATTGTGCCTTGTCTTAGCTGAGCAGTTTTGATGCTCATGGCAGGGTAAAACGGGATGACAAGATTGCCTCAGCATTTAGTAACTGGAATCAGTGTTTTTGACTCAAGTGTGATCTGCTCAATGGAAACAAGGAAGCAGGAAGGGGTGGAATTCACCCCTACACTGAGGTTCTGCACAAATGCTGGGATTAAGCTGAGTCTTAAAGGTAAAATGGTAGTTGTGTGCTGGGCACTGGGCTGAGCTCAGGTAAAATCAGGGTTTGAAGCACTTGTTTGCTTCCGCCTTGTCCTAAAGTCCACTTTGACCCGGGTTTACAAAGGTATTTGTGCACCTAAGAGGGATTTTCAGGAGTGGAAAACACCACTTCTGTTTCCCCTGTGCTTCATTGGATACATGCAAGGACACCCATAAAACCACTACAGACAGAGATAAGCAGTTGAGAGAGATAATTCAGTTCTTCCATCTATCCCCGCTTGTTCCCTTCTGCATTCCCCCCATCTGACCCCGGGACAAACAGCTCAGCAGCTCTGCCCCTTAGCTCAGCACCCACATCCTGTTCCTCCCGGGGGCAGGTTCTGGGAATGGATGTGGTATTTCACACACCACAGCTGCCACCATGGGGCTCTTGGTTCAGCTCTCATAGTAACCTCCAGGTTGTTTTTCTCTGGTGCGCAAACAGAACCATGGGGCTTTTGCATCCCAATTCCAGCCCTGCTCTCCTCATTGCTTCCTCCATCTGTTCGCAGCTGCATTCCAGCCTCCCCACAACCTGCCTCTCCATGCCAGCCCCAGCCCTTCCCTCCATCTCCAGGGCTGATCCAAACCCCATTGAAGTCAACAGAAGACCTTCTATTGCCTTCCAGGGCCCTTGGATCAGCTCTACAATTCCTCTTTAAAACCTGCTCTTTGCATAAAGCTTTTTCTTGTGCTTGCCTCTGTTGTCTCACACATTCCCAAAGTTAATCATCCTGCTTTCCCTCAGCTACCAATCTTCAGTGTTTTGCCCTCGTTTTCTGGGTTCCTGTTGAAGGCTATCACCAGATCACTGCTTTAGACCTATTTGGAGTGTTTGGAAAAGTTATTTCCCTTCTAGCTATTACTTACCCACTCCTCAGCTTATGTGCAGCACTTGGCTACACTTAATACAGGGTTTAATGTAAAGTGAAATGCTTTCACCTCAGCTGTGGTTGAAACTCACTTAGTAAGCACCAGCCAAGTTATTCTTGGTGTGGCTCTAGGCAGCTCACTGACAGTCATCTGAGTTTGACTAATGAAACCCCATCACAAGCTTCTTCTGTCTGTCCCCCTTTCTTGCCTTGGAGAACATTGTAGACATATATGGTATGTTACAAGTGTGCTCTTCCTTCCCTTTTCTTCCAAATGTAACACAAGAAATGGTTGCTTCATCTTCTTTCTGTATCAGTCTTTGTTAGCTGCATTTTGCCTCATTCTCCTGCACCGATGTCCTGTAGTATATAGGGTACCAATGCCACGCAGGCTGTAGGTGCTCGAAGGTCTCATTGGTGCTTGTAGGTACTGAAGGTGCAGACCTTTGACATATTTCTAAAGAAGTTCTCCTAGTTTCCCAATGGGATTAAGGTGATTTTTGAAGGTTCATGCTTCTCAGAAAGCACATTTCTGGCTGTGCCACGTGTTGAGCAATTGTGTGCACACGTACAAGCTGTTTGATGTTCTCCATCTGCACAGCAGGGCTGACAATGCAGATCATTGTGAACTGAGGACTGTGGGCTTAGTTCCCCTTTAAAGTGTTGCTTCTTGTATTGTTTGCACTTGTAGCATGTGAGGTCTGGCTTGCTTTTCCCAAGGGACCAGGGCATCCTGAGTGCTGTGACGTGGTGTCTAGCACGACTCTCTGCTGGCTGGCATCCATCCGGGGCTCTGCTTGTTGTGTATGAGGGCAAAGAGTGGCTCAGTTCTTAGAACAGGGGTCTAGGAGGGCTGTGGGGACACCTACTTAGAGCTGTGCAGCGCAATGTGTGCGCAATGGATCCACACCTTAGACCTCCATGAACTGAACCTCGTCTCTGCCCATCCTCTCCCTCCTTCACCCTTGCATTGTCCATGGAAAGCCCTGCACCTGCCTGCTCTGCTGCTGTCCTGCCAGCTCTGTCACAATCCGGCCTTTCAGCTTGGATCCTTTCCCTTTGGAGAGAGCTGGCGAGACTTCCAGCTCCTTTCTGGCCAACAAGAAAGGGGAAGCAGGACTGTTTTACCTGGATGACCTGTCCTAGCGTCTCCAGTCTGATGGACTCCAATTGCTTCCCACACACGTGGAGAATGTTTTATGGAGTCATCTTACTCTGTGCTTGAGGCAAGAACATGAACAAAGAAGCAGCTGTCCCACCTGAGCTCCCTCTGCAGCAGGAGGCTTTTCCTGGCATAGGGAATTTGATGTAGTTACTGACAAAGAGCTCCCAGTGTGGACAGGGCTATCCACCAGCCAAGCTGTGCTTTGGACCAGCAGAGTAAAGGTGCCTTCCACTCCTAAACAAGCCCTGTGGGTACAGGTATGATTGTGTCTATGTCAGGATGCTGTGTCTAGAGCATCCTTATGTGGTACCAAGTACACACTGTAAATATGCTGGGCTTTTACATCCAATGCAGCTTCTCTGTCTTTAGCCCAAGAGCTCGCCTCGGCCCAGTCTGCCAAGGGGGGGGTTTCATGCTGTTGTGATGTGAGCAGCTGTAATGAAAGTGGAAGAGGGGAAAAACGCAACAACCACTGATGAGCTGGAGCATTTGTGGGTCCTTTGGCTATAGGGGATTGCAGCACTCGAATGGGTTTCATTACCTCTCCTGTTATCTTCATTAAACAGGCCTTGAAAGTGCTTATTTGACACCAGGCAAGCCCTGATCAGTGTAATAGGATAGATCAAGGGGTGGAACTGCACTGTTTCCTGAAGATGGACATCTCTTATTCAAATCATCTCATTTTAGTTGTCCAAACTGCTGTGCATGCTTCAACTGCTCTCAGGCAGTACCTGAGCCTTTTCTTTGGTGTCAACATGTACATGATGTATTCGAAATGCTGGACTAAGGTGGGGATTTGGGGTTCTTTTGCCTTCCTAGTGGGCTGCGTGAAGGGTGTTGCTTCCAGTGCTGGTCCTGAAGGGTCAGATGTGTCTTTCAATGCCATTCCTGCTGGGATGACTCCAAGGTAGAACTTCGAAACAGCTCAGTTTACTGGGACCTCATCCTGGTAGACAGGAGGCACAGAGGGCTTGCCAACTCACATGGCTTTATGATGAGTCTCAGCCCATTTATTGCTTTCCCTGCAGCCTTGACCCCTGCAGTCATGTGAACAGTTTGCAATCTCAGCTTTCAGTTGTTATTCTTGTTCTTTTAATGGAAAAGAAAGCAGTTTTCTAGGTCTTGGGGATCTTGAAAATCCAAACCTGAGAAAGCAAATAAAAAGAACTCAAATGCATCATTTGTTGCTGTTAATCTCCTGGTCTCTTGGCTATTTGTTTAGGCCTGGCTGATGGATTTGAATGCTTGGAGTTGGCAGTCCTGAGTCCTCCTCTGAGCCTTTCCCTTTCACCAAGGAGCTGCAAGCTGCCACAAGACAAAAGGTGAATTAAAGCATCCATTTAATCCTGCTTTGCAGATGTAGGAGAGGTTGGGATTAGGGATTCAAGGTCTCATAGGAGGTCTCTGGTGACAGAAAGAAACAATTTCAGATCCTCTAAGCCTCAGTGTTCTCTGCATCAAAGTAGCCTAGAGCCTGTGCTAATGATGCTGTGTTGCTTCTGAGCAGCTCAGAGAAAGCTATTTCTAATCTTTTTATATATAGATAGATAACATAGAAATATATATGTTAGGGTTATATGTGTATTATATATATTATATATATTTGAAGGACTATTTGAATGATATATAGATTATATAATGGATATATATAATAGGTATATGGGTATAAATGAGGAGAGCTGCAGTGATTTGTTCATGGAGGGGTCAGTTCTAAAAGGACCATTCCTGGACCCAAAATACCTTTGTTTGAGAAGTGATCCCTGCCCACCAGCTCCTCTTGGGATCAGGCACTCATGTGGTGGGGATCGTGTTCTTCCTGCCTCCCTGCACATGCCCTGGGAGAAGGACAGGCGCTGAGCATAGGAGACGAGGAACAAAGGCAAGGCCCAGCGTGGCTGTTTGCTCACGCCATGCGCTCTTGTCTTGCATCAGATAAGGCTGTGGCCGCACGGTGGAATATTTCCAGACCCAAAGCAGGCAGAAGCAAAGCGAGACAAACACCAGACGGCTTGAGTTTCATCGGCCCCAGGTATGTACCTGCCCCGTCCAGTCATATGATAGGGAACTGGCTGTGATTCCCATGCAGAGACGGCCTTCCAGTTCCATCCTGCTCTAAGCCGTGCCTCGTGCTGCAGGTAGATTTTACCCACTAAGTAAGGACAACTGGTGAGGGGGGTGAAGGAATCTGGTATCAGGGTTAAGTGGTATATAGGAGGTAGGTTGTTGCTTAAGACATGAGACACAGGAGGGCTGCAAGAGACAGGAGCCAACCATGTGAATGCCACCTTTGGTGGCTGGGGATGGGCAGGTTGGCAAACTCTTGTGCTCACTCCCCATAGCTGCATCTTCAAACAGGAGCACCAGGTTAGTCCCTTGGCCTGCCCTGTCCACGCTCAGCGTGTAAACCTCCGCTGATTCAGAATGGCCTGACTTGCATTTATTTGCCTTTCTGAGCTGGAACACAGCCAGGTTTTAATTGATATCATCCAGCCAAGACTTATACACCACCTTTTCCTGCTCTCCGTGTGACTTTTGGCCTGTTGGAGTGTTTTAATTGGAGGCAAAGTAAAGACTTGCTTCGAAGTTGCATTTATATGGGGGATGGTTTGAACCGTCCTGTTTGAAGAGCACATCTGCTGAGTGCCAAGCCAAACGGACACAGGTCCAGTCAACAGAAAAGGTCCTTTCAAATGATCACCTGCAGAAGGTGAAAGGAAATCACGTAAAACAAACTTCCAAATGCATTTAATTGAAAGTCAGCTTTACAGAATACTGTGCGTTTATTACCCGAGTGGTTTCGAGCTGCTCATCCACACTTTCCTCTATTATTGCTGGTTTAATCCTGAGAAAACAATGAAAACCTGTTTTAAAGAGTAGGCTTAGTAACATATGTCATAGAGAAGATAGCAAAGAATTATCTTAGATAATTCTAAGATATATATCTTAATATATATATTCTATATATAATATATATCGATATATTCTAAGATGTATATCTTAGATAGCAAAGAAGATAGCGCTCCAGTTTAGCACTGTCTGCAACACCGGGTCTGCACAATGGCAGGAGTCCCAAGGTTAATGCTGACAGGCAGCTCCTCGTGGAGTGACTCTTGTTGTTGTGATCTGCCCTTGTATTACAGCTCTTGGCTTCGGGTGACTTCTAAGCTACCGCTCTTCCTCACCTCATTTAGTTGAGGTCCTGACAGCGCTGATAGCATCAGTAAAGATTCCCTGAATCCCTGTGCTGTATTAATGTGCTGTGAGCAATTACTTAGGTTAGTAAATAGTGGCGGAGATACTCAAGTGTTTGCTGATACCATTCAAACACAGGCAGAAAAGCATTAATGTAAATGAGAGGTAAAACCTCAGTGACTCCTGTTCTATTGCCTCAACTCCATTCCAACAGGGTGATGGCTTTAAATTTGTGCCCCTTTAAGCAAGTAATGGGGAATGACTCATGCATTCTGTACAGTTTGACCTGTTCCCTGTGTCCCTAAACGGAGCTATTTCATGGAATCACAGAGTGGTTTGGGTTGAAGGGACCTTAAAGCTCATCCAGTTCCAAAGCCCCTCTCCAGGTTTCTTGTAGAGATATAGAACTGTAGAGCTCATGTACAGGAAGAAACATTAAAACAACCCCCAAATTCTGCTGTGGATTTGAACGTGTGGCCCCTCACCTGAGTCTTCATTTATTCAGCATTTAGAGGCTTGGTTTGTGTAGATAAGGGAGGAGGAGAACACGCATGGGCACCAAGGAGGTTACAAAGCCTTTAGGTAAATACCCCATGAAATCAGTGCTTTTGTGTGGGGGGCAATGTCTCCAGTGGGTTTAGTTTAACATTCCCAAGCTCCTGTGTTCAGGTAAGTCTGGTGGATGTTTTTGAGCCCTGATCTGATGCTTGGGAAAGCGAAGGTGAATTTTTTCCCCTCTCTCTTTTTGTTTTCAATCATGAAAGTTTGGGAAGGGCCAGAATAACCTTGGAATCGGGCTAAAATAATAATCGGGAGGCGGAGTTTTGGGGTCTGGTTTTGGAGTTTCATGAAAATTTGGGGAAATATTGACAAAAAATGAAGTGTTTTCTTCTGAGCATCCTGGCCTGGGTCAGCTCAGTGCAAAAAGTGCCAGAATGCCCCAAGCAAGGTGGATTTTGCAGCATTTCCAAGCTCACTGGTGCCATGAGTAGTAAAACAAAGTGCACGAGAGAGAAATGTTGCAAGATTGGAGGAATAAGGTGTTTGGGAATACGATTGCCCAGTATTCTACCAAATGAACACTGTAATATTTAAGGGCTTTTGTCAGCTATAGAACAGAGAAAAAAACTGAATAAACCCCTTTATAATTCATGCTAAAGTCACCAAATTGATGAAGGCTTTTGGGATGGGTCCTATAGGGACATGAGTAAAAGTGGAAAGATATAAGGTCTTCCTGGAGCTGTCTCTGCTCCAGGCTGAACAAGCCCAGCTCTCTCATCCTGGCTTCATAGGAAAGCTGCTCCATCCCTCTGATCATCCTCACGGCCTCCTCTGGACTTGCTCTAACAGCTCCACATCCCTCTTGTGTCGGGGCTGTTCCAAGAGCTCTTAACCCCATTGCAGGATCCAGAGGAGCTGGAGGGGCTTGTGGAAAGGACAGGATCTTCCCCAGGTAGTTTATATCCAGACTTTTTAAAGATCCTAGGATTTCTATGTACCCAACCTCCCACTTCTTTATGTGAAAGCCAGGTACGCAGTTCACACACGGCTCTCTATAGGTCTCTGCTTTGTACCTTATGGAGGTTTTCTGCTTGTTGCTAAGAGGAGTGTGGTGTGGTAGACAGCTCCTGCAGCACCCGGTGTCTGTCTGGTTCAGACTGGAGCTCACAGGTCATTGCTGCTCCATGGCAGTGTTTCCAGGTTGAATTCAGAGTTGTTCTATGCCATTATACTTTGACCATGCAAGAACAAACAGCGCAGGGGGAAGAGCCTAAGGCTACGCACCTACTTCTAAGCTCACATAATATGCTTTTTGTTGGTGCCACTGTCTAATTCTATATAATCTTGTACTCTGGCAACCCACCTTTATCCTGAGGAAAGGATAGTGTTCTTCTTAGAAGAATGGGTACTGTAAAGAACAATGCAAACTGCTGTCTGTGTTAAATATGCCCATTGATAGCTGCAAGATGTGAAACAAAAGCTTTACTGTGGTGTGTGTGAGAAAACCTAGTGTTTGTGGTGGCTTTTGGATAGGAAACATACAGCAGTTTACCCTGTAAATGAAGCAGGAGCATCCCTGGAGTGAGATTCTCTGCTCCTTGTCCTTTTTACATTGGTTAGGGCAGAAATACCTGCAGATCCTGGCTTGGTTTGCACTATTGATCGTTATCACCCATTTTCCATCTGTAGAGCTGGAACTGGCATCCCAGGGGATGCTGCAGCACAACCTCTCTGACCTGCAAGGCCCATGGACATGCCGTGTATTGGCAGGCACAGTTACACATCCCTCAGAAGCTGTCTGAAGGTGGCATTGGACAGTGGACAGGCAGGACATGGAGCTCACCAGGCCTGAAGCTGTTCTAGGGACCTCTCTTTCCATGCAGGGTAGGTTTTGCTGTCAATCCTCATCGACACAAACCCTTTGGACCGGCGGCCAGCTTCTGATGGGAGGAAGAAGGCGAGAGCCAGGTCCCGAAGACATCTGCCAAGATAAGAGCTTATCCAAACAGGTCTGTTTATTCTGCAATTTGCTCAGTAAATGGCCCTGTCTAAATGAAATTTGATGGGAAGTTATTCCGGGCACGGATCATAGCTTGCAATATGTGCACAGCTTCCATGCATCTCCCAGTTTGAATCAGAGCAAACCTCAGCCTTAGAAGATATTATTGTTGAAACCTGTCCTATTGATCAATGCCATGAAAGCAAATCTCTACAATATCAGCATTTGCCAAAGATTTAGGCCAGGAAATCTCTGCTACATCATTGCTATTTGCATTCATTAGAGTCTTATTAGATTCATATAGTCTTCAAAAGGTTCTGGTATAAATTGAAGTCTTGCCATAGAGGTCAATGCAATGAATCTGTCATTCTTTCTATTAAACTCTTAAACTTGAATCCCCTGTGCTGTGCCCTGTTTAAAATGAACCTGGTCACTTTATACTTCCAAAGCTTTGGATAGTCACAAACTTGGATAACGGGTGGAATAAGGGAAAGGGTGAAGCCATAAAAGAGCTTTTTGTTAGAGTTTGGTAGCCTGATCTTGCTGACTTGTCCCCCTAAACACTGCCCAGAGACCCACCTGCCTGTACAGCAGCAGCTCCTCTGCAAACAAGGCACCTTTGCCCTTTGAGGTCCATTTTTGGCTGGGATGCATTTCCTGAGCGTTTCCATCCAGCTTCTTGCTCCGACACAATGCAGGCATACATGAGCACATGGTCCCTCACCCATCGCTGTAGTGCTCCGCTTCTTGGACAGACTGAGCCTTTCTGCACCACCCTGTAAGTGGCCATGGATTAGAGCCACCTCTTCCTTAGCTCTGCATTGAAAGCAGGCGCTGCTGTCCTGGGTTGTAGGAGCTGCAGTGTAAGTGAGCTGAGGGGACATTGGGGAAAG
>JANHGB010042069.1:0-28899 GCA_026283785.1 Coracopsis vasa
GGGGCTGGCAGCTCACATGGCTCCTCCATGGACACCCCACTTCTGGTCTCCTCGCAGCCTTCCAACTGTGACTCTGAGACAAATCTAGTCTTTAAGAGCATTTTAATGTACTGGCTATTACAGTGGTGGTTACAATGGTAGGTAGATAACCACAAAAGGCATAAACTTGGAGACTTGTTTAAAACATGTTCCTGACTGCTGCCTAGTTTTACTTTTGCAAATCTCATGGGAAAAAAATGACAAGACAATGGATTGATTGCTCTGTTAGCTAAAATAGGAATAATTTCAGTTTGTACAGGGCTTAATTTTCCTTCAATTTTGGGGCTGGGGTTCACTTGTGGGGCTGTCTTTCACTACGTCAACCTGTTCACATGGCAGCAAGGTACAGAGTTGTAGCCTGCCTGTTAATATCCCATGAGGTACTGAAAGATGGAACTCAGAAAAGGAGATGTGGCAGTGGCTGCTTTATCGTTCAGCAATTCTGGATGTAAGCCACCACCTCATTTACAGCTTAAGGCCTGAGCCTAAAAGAACAATATTTATGCAAATCTTCTCCACTCTTTTATCCACTGTGATTTTAAAATGCCACATGTTTTACACTGACCCGCAGACTAATAATAGTTTGTTTGTGACATTCCCTGGTGTCATCAGGGACTTACAAAAGCAGTGTTTTACTAGCTTTCCTTTGTATAGTAAGTACTGCCGTCTTCAAATAATAAGAGCAGTGTGTGAGAAGGCATAATAATGTGAAGTAAACCAGGTTTATGCAATCAATGTAATGCCAAAAAATTCAAACCTGGAAGAATTTAATGCTGCAGCTTCATTTGTAATAAGAAAATTGAGGCTACCATTTAGTGGCCACAGGTGGGGATTTCAAAAGGTATTAGTGCTTAGATTGCAGTGGATATGGAAGGGTTATATGGAGAGCAGATGGTCTTTTCCCTACAGAACAGATGGCCACCAAGGCATCCAGATCCCAAGAGCACTCTGCCTTGATGTCTTGTCAGATATTATAGCTAAAGAAGAGCTATTTAACAGAACCTCTGGAGCCTTTGCATTTTTTAATGGATACTTCATCCCCTGTAACAGTGTTGTATACTGATTCATGAAAATGGACATCACTGTTAACAAACAGCAGAATCCTACAAGCTAATGGTAAAGTGACCCAATGGTAAAATATGACTCAGTTTAGTGACTTTCAGTGAAGAAAAAAACTCTAAGCTGTCCAGCCTACTACTGTGAGCCATTTGCAATCCTAGATGCAGTTGATGCATTTCCTTAAGTGAAAATGGCTGGTAGTAAAAAGAGAGGTCTTCCATGGTGGCCTTGGATAATGTAAGGATATCCTCAATTTGCATACTCAAGCTCTTTTAAAGTAACACAAGAAGGAAAAAAAACCCAATACAATAATACCAAATTGTGTGAAATTTCTGAGTTACGGTCATGAGAAGAAAATAGAATGGCATAAAATGCTACCATGCTGCTTTATTTTTGTACCTGATAGCATATCAGGGGAGGACAAGTATCCTCCAACATCCATCATGAGATCAAATGTACAAAGGAAGTGTGTGCAGAGACTGATAAAACCAATGCTTTGGTACAGAAGGAAGACAGGGAAGGTAGATGAGTGGGAGCATGATTCTCAAACTTCCTTGCAGCCCCTTCTTGTGCCTATATGGGGAACTGTCCTCAATGACCAATGGGGTACACTGGAAACTGGGATGAACTGGAAATTTTAACTCCACTGCTGCTTTCTTGAGGGCTTTGGATGCAACCCCTTTAACTCGATTTGCCCCATGACACGATTTAGTTCTAAGTACCTCATTATTGGCTGTAAGGTTGCTACTTATTTCACGAACATTAAACCATTGTGCTAGTTATTGCACATGTATATATATCTATTGCAAAGAGCATTTCTACCCAGAAATCTTGCTGCCAGTATTCACCTGGGTCTGTGTACAATTTCTGTGCACTATTTTGGGTGCAAGGCACTGCAAGGTGAAATCTACCACAATCAGTGATATGGCCTTTTCTTAGTCCCTAGAAAATACAGAAGCAACATCATAAAGCTTTCATCAAAGTCCTACACTAGAAGGGAAGAGGAAAGCAGAAAGGATGCTGTGTCTTTACCAACTGCTGCACTGCTGCTAGCATTCAGCGGCTTTGCTGGGGCTGGATTCTGCCAAAACACACCAGCTTGGAAGCCCCACAGTGAAGTTCAAGCCTGTCTGCAAACTGCAAGTGTGACTGAACTGAATTAAAAGGTTTTTACAAGCATGTGCAGTATTAAATGTTAAACACACCATGATTATACCAGCCTCAAATTGTGATATGATCCAGATTCTTCTCTGCCTTACTTAGCGTCAGACTAATGAGAACATGGGGTGCTGGGTGAGGATCTTCTAAGCACCAGTCAACCCAGTTAATGAAAGAGCTCTTTATTCTCTGGCAAACTAGAGAATCAGACAGAGTTTGGAGTCTGGTGAAGGAAGCAGAGCATGTGCTTGGTGGGATGATGAGCAACCTTGGAGGAATTTTTTAAACCTGGGGTGGGGACTTGTCTTTCATGTTCCATGCAGGAGAGAAATGCAGCAAGTGGTGGACTGCAACACACAACATGTGTGTGTATGGTTACACTTTCACTCAGTCTAGCAAAAATGGTTTTTTGCATTACTGAAAACTAAGCAAACATTTTCAGGACTGAGTAAAAAGTGCACTTTAGTACAGTGGCTAGTGTGCAGAAAGAGCAGGGAGCAGAGTCATTTGAACCCAAGAAAGATTAATTAGGACTAGAAAGTGCACTGTGACAGTATTATTCTTGCACTGATAAGGTACCTGCAAAACGGCTCTGAAGACTTTGTAAGAGAACTGTTCATTCCAGCTATGCTGGTGACTGTCTCCTGAACAGTAAATGTGTGTCCCTCAGATACCTGCAGCAGTGACTTTACACACGTAAGTAAAAGATGGTAATGGCAATGCAGACTTTGGTTCATTTTTACATTATTTTTGCAGCATAAAATTGCCTTAAAGATCATGTTAGCATCCCTGGGACTGTCTTCTGTAGTGGAGGGGTTCTCAGCTAACATAGGCTTTCTGTAATTGCTTCTGTGTCAGTCCTCTCCTGACTGCAAGTAGAGCTGAAAAAAACCTGGAAGCATTATTTCACAGGTCCATACTATATTGAATGTATGCTTTTGTTCACTCTCACCTCATTTGTAATCTCCCCTGGCAGACTATTCATACTCACTTTTATCCTTACAGTCCTGCTTAAAGAATCCAGTTGATGCAAGCCAGACTGTACAGTGCTTACTCCTACTGCTAGTAATCAGAGTATCGCGGAAACATCTAGAGACTTCCAGTGAAAGAGGGATGGGCTGAAGGGAGTGCTAGCTCTATGCAAACATTATTTCTGTCTTTACAAGTTTATAATATAAATAAGGAAGGTGGATGAATGCTGGAGGAGGAAACAGCTGCACAGAGAGTTGAAGGAAGTTGGTCAAGATGGGAGAGCAGGTCAGCAGAACAACCAGGTATGTATATCACCATAGTTCACAAGAAAGTGCCATTACTCTCTGCTGCACCAGAACTTGTATGTCTGCTTACTCCTGTGTAAGTTGTACTGTCTTGCTGTAAGATTTAATAAAAACCCCTTTCCTCTTCAGTGGACCCATACTAAATCTTCTGCTGGTATCTCATTACTGCTGAATTCTCTATGCACAATTGAGGTCAATTTTTATGCAAGTATTTACAGAAGCGCTGCGAGTTTTAAATTGGATCTTCATGCATCTAGAAGCACCTTTTTTCTTTATGAAATCACTAATAATAATGGCCTTAAAATATTCTCAGACATTTCTCTGTGAGGCCAACAAAGCAAGTCTGGCATTTCCAAAGATAAACCCATTTCAGAGACACAACTAAGTAAAATAAAATGAACTTTGAAATGTTTCCTAAAACTGTAAGTCAGGTAAATCCTGGAATGTGATGGGCCAGGCTCAATACTGTGCTTCAAGTTATTAACTGATTGCAGGAATACAGAATAGCTGTATGTGTGGTTTTATACATTTGCAATTCTCACCATGAAAATGTTTTATTTGTGATGAGAGGTGTTTTTCCAAAGTTCAGGACATTTATTTTTTTAGAAGCTGGGAGGAAGATTTGAGTCCTGGCTTGTGGTTTTATGGGAAACTACCTCCAACTTTAACTACGGAAAACAGAACACTTCACAATGGATGTGACCTAACCTACTTACTCTGTTGGATGATTAAATACAGGGTAATCTGAACTGGTGGACCAAAGTATCTCCAGACTTACCACACCATTTCACTTTCCAGTTGCGATTAGCATCAACACCATGACACCGAAACCTTGTGTTCTTTGATCTTGTTTTTCTCCAAAATCGATCCTAGCAGAAGGTATAAAATAGTTAAATAGCAATATTACTATATTTCGACAAACGTCTATTTGTATACGTAACAAACCAACCCCGCTAAACATATTCAGTACTGTATTTTAACTGGGGTAATTTACTTCCATTTTGCATGCCACAAGGTGATAGACCAGATTATACAGAAAGTCCCCTTTGAATGATGCATCAACCATTCCATCTTTCCAGAACAACTTTTTTTGGTTATCCTACTGATACTACTCACATTTGTCCAGCTAAAATGGTATCCATCCACATTAAATACAGGCATGATATAGAAATACAGCTGAGTCAGCATCTTTCTCATGGCAGGATCAGTCTGGTATGTCTGAAGAGCCTAAAGCAGAAAAGCCAAAGAAAGTAGTTTCTATAATAAAAATTATTTCCCGATTAAATGTTGTGACAGGCTAAGACAGTCATGTGGCCTTTGTCAGTACAGAGACCTGAACTCTGTATGGCACCACTGGCATCCTTAGAGCTGTACTCAAAGGCTGATACCTTCCTGCAAATATGATTAAAGGCAGAATGTGAACATGTGAAAAAGGTGTTCGAAAGACCCTATTCTCTCTGCTTCTCTGTTTCTTTCAATAGCGAAGAAAATACAAGTCACATTGCAGAGAAGCAAATACATACAAAGTGTTTCTTGACAATAGGAGCTGAAAGTCAATGGACAGATATTTAGTTGAGGAAATGAGGCTAGCTCCTCCTGTAAGACAATGGAGTGCTGTTGTTTCCACCAGGTGGTGATTTGGTGAGGTCAGAGCAAGTCTTAAAAGTGTTTAAGGCTCACATCACATAAGCTTTTGTTGTATTCAAAGTAATTTACTGTATGCATAATCATCAATACAGGCAGCGTATTCCTTTATAGTTTAGAATACCCTCTACTTTTGGAGAATCTCAAGTATAGAGATTAGTAGAGGAAGTCTAAGTAGGGAAAGTGGGTTTTTTTCCCATTCTGTATCTTAGAAAAACATAGCAAACCAGAAGGCTCCTCAGCAGTTCTGTTTGCTGGTACCAGAGATGCTCCTTTACTAGTTTCAGAAAGCTTGGACACCACATGCTGCAGAAAAAACTGTCCTTTGTCATAGCTGGCCATCAGATCTGCAACCTTCAAAGTTTAAGTCTTGATTCTGTAAGGACAGGAATCAAGTGCTTCACCTGGAAGGGAGAGAATATATCACACTGACTCAGGGTTCAGATGGATGCCTGAGGCTAGCTCCCCTTCTCCTTGTGCTGTGATTGCAGCTTCTGCTCTGCAGTGTTTCTGGCCCTTCAGATCCAACAAGTAACGTGTCTGGGAGGACAAAGCGAAATGTTTGTTCTGAAATAAACTAAGCTAAAAGCTTTTCAATTGAGAAATGCCAGGAATCAGAGTGAAGTACAGGAATTCGATGCTTCTGGGCTCTTTAGCATGCCGCTGTTTGAAGCTGCCACAGGGGCTGACGAATCCTTTCTATGGAATACCTGTAAGAAATACCCATGCAATTGGACATGTCTTGGGCTGAAATTTACTCATGGAGGAGTCTGAACATTTGTTTTCGTTACTGAGGGCCTAATAAGACTTCTAAATACTTCTTCTAAGCTGTTCATTAACTACCTCTATCGTGCAGTGCTTTCCCCTCATTCATCCTCAGCTTTCCTCCCAGCAGTGCTCTGCACGTGTAGGTCCTTCAGCAGATTCAAAGCATCATGTCATCCATGTGCAAAGCCACCAACTTGCCCAGTGCTACTACTTCACACCAAGCTCCATTTCTGTTTCAGCCAGGCAAGAGGAGGGGAAGGCAAGCAATAGAGGGCAAAGGGGGAACAGCACAGAATGAAATGAGACTGGGGAAGAAGCTGGGACAGCACGGCGTGGAGCACCAAAAGGTGGGATGAGATGTTTAAAGAGGGCAGGATTATCACAGGGGAGAAGAGGATGACAGTGGGCTTTTGAGAAGAAGCTTGGTGGAGCCATGGGCTGCCTGGAAAAAAGTCACTGGCCAGTGTAGAGGTTCCAGGTCTCCTGGCCCGCATGCCAGAAATTCCCCAAGGATTCTTAGCTGGAATGGTATTGCATTTAAATTTGATTTACTTGCACTAGGAGGCCACATCAAGGCTACAAATATATTTGGATAAAAGTATTGGTATTCAGGGAACTGCAGCTATAGTAAAAAGTAATTCTGTCAAAACAGAAAGGAATGGTTACTCAAAAATAATGACTGTGACAACCGGGGCTCTGTTTCATTATGTTCCATGTACAGAAAACACATAGTTGAAGTAAGTAGGGCTACTCCGTGCATTAAGATAGCCCTGCACTTAAATCTGTACAGGTTTAAGAGCCTGGATGGTAAGTATGGATGTTTAATCTGTAAAACTGTTCTTACAGTGGAAACAAAACGAAGTCACCCTCCAAAATATGAATCAAGGAAAAATAACACTTTTATTATGCTTATTTCAGGGAGAAGTAATTTGGCTGGGGAAGAAATAATGCACCATACACCACTTCATTGACTTGTTAATGCTTTTCTCTTTTTAGACAGTTTTAACAAATTAAGCTCAGGCTGTGTCTCCATAGTGGGTATTTCCATATCAGTGATAATGACATTGGCCTATTTGCTTCTATTTGTATTTATGTATGCCATTCTTTTGCTGTCAGATACACCTGTAATTATGCATTTTGTTACCCTGTAGTGTTATATACTGCATTTTATGCTGCAATGCTGTAAGATTAAATTCTTTAAAATGCTTTAAAAATTATCTCCTTAAAATAACTATAGAGAAGTAATTAATTTAAAGTAATATCCTTCTTAAAAATTGCATGGTTGAGCTTTGCAAATTTTTCAGAACTTTTTGGAATATGCAAAAAAGTGACATAATGAAAATATTTGAATTAAGATTTTTTAATGTTCAATATGTTTTAAATCCTATGAAGAATATATTTTTCTGTCTAGGTTAAAGCACCACCATTTGAAAACCAAAACAAAACATAGGCTGCAAAATACCAAGCACCCTTTCATTTTTTAAAGCTACTCTATGTTATTTTAATGTCTGCTCTCACTGACAAAAGGAGAGACTTTAGAAAGCATTATAGTCCCCAGTAATATTCTTCAAAATTTTAAGTTGATTTAGAGCCAAATATAGAATCAGGGAATCACAGAAGGGTTTGGATTGGAAGGGACCTTAAAGGTCATGCAGTTCCAACCGCTCTGCCAGGAGCAGGAACACCTTCCACTAGACCAGGTTGCTCTCATTCAATTCTGCTCTTTAAAGCATCCATGCTTTTTCTTAATAATTTGGTTACCCTTTTAGAGTAGCATTTCATTAAAATGTAATGGACCTGGTGTGACCTTCTTCTTGATGGAAAACCAGAGTGCAGGTGGTATAACCTGGTGTAAGTGAGATCATATTCCCTGTTTCTGCTGAAAATATTCTGTCCTTCCTACTGCTTTTATCTGGCGCTTTTATTTGATATATGTAATCAGGAGGCACAGACTGCATAATCTTACCTCCCTTAACGGGGAGGTCTTTGGCAATATGCTTTAGAGTTACTAAGTTGTGCCCTTGATGGAGCAAAGCCCACAACTTGCCTTTTACGGCATGACTCTCAAATCCTCCGAAAAATGATTATGTGAACCACCCACCCTGGCAGTGCTGAAACATTTTCTCTCCACTATGACACAAGCAAGATGAATATAAACTATTAGTGAATTAACTGCCGTGTCGTTTGCACAGAGCTCTCAGAACACAAAGTAATGATGTGACTTTACATGGCTGGATTCTGCTTCCCCATCACGCAATCAATAGCAGCTTCACTGCTGAATTTGCAGAGAGCCAGACTGGCCCAATAAATGCTGAATAGTGTTATTAGTGAATGAACAGATGATACAGGAACCCTGCCAACATCGTGCAAGCAATGTGCCTGGGGGATGGGGGAAAGAACCAATGATTAATAGGAGGAGGCTCGATCATCTGGATCAGCAGAGCAGTGGTTGTTTGGTAGTGCTATACCAGCTTAGGCTGGATGAGGATCTGGTCCATAGGAAATTTAATTTGCGGGATGAAGCGAACTAAAGAGCTATATTGTACACTGACAAGGCAATAAAAGGCAACAGTTTAAAATGGATTTAGGATGCAGTTGGGCTTTTTATAATATAACGGGATTGACTGAGAAGGACAAAGCAAGGAGACAGAGTTGAGAGAAACTGGAATTGAAGTTGAGCTTAATAACGATTTGCTGTCCCTCAATTAATTAATATTAAGTTAAAGGTAACAATCAGCTTTTGCTGTTTCTAGTTTAGAATTAAGCAATCATAGTGAATTACGCAGTTACCATTATAGCACAGGGAATTGACTGCATTGCTGTTCTATCAGAAATCACATAAAGCTGCTTCCAGCAAAACAGGATTAACTCTTCCATGCCATTATTAAGATATCAGTTAAATCATACTTTCTGACAGTAACATATAATATTTTACTATTGTCTGTACATCTTACACTTCAGCAGGGTGACACTGTGATCTGCCATTCAGGCCTTCATTGCTACTTTATTAGTTTGGCAAGCTAGTAGCTAGCTCTGTTGCTATACTTGGAAGAAGTACATCTTTTTATCATCATTTTCCCTTTTACTGCTAGTGTCCTGCTTTGGCATTCAAATCAAGACCTGAATGGTAAGCCCGTGATTAAGGCTGAGATACAACTGTGTGCTTAGAAACAAATGGCTTAAAATAAAGGGTCAAATTTTCAAGGCTGAAGCTTGAACTGTATCTGGTTTATTTATTAGTATTTTTTAACACCAAGCAAAATCTTTCTTCCTGTTTCGGAGCATTTCCCACAGGAGGAATCTAGAAACAGCAACTGAGAAAAATGAGTGTGCTGCAACTACTCTGCAGCATTCAGAAGAGAGCTCATAAAAAGATTCCAAAAAGAAAGACCTGTAGGATTCCAGAGGCTTGCTTATGCTGCCTCTAAAGGATGCAGAACGAGAAGATGCTGAAGCAGAGAATAGGCAGGGGGACAACGGCATGACTGACGTGTTAGAGAAGCAAACAGCAGTTCCAGCAAGATTGGGCAAGGCCTGGACCACCCAAGCAAATGCAGGATCTTGTGAGGAAGAAGCTGCATAGTTACACAAATGTTAATGGAAATAGAGGACAGAATTTCTTGGTTCTACTCTGAGAAGTAGTGCATAAAACCCCCCTCATAGTTCCCAAATAAGTCAAGGACTGCCTAGCAGGGAAAGGGAAGGTCTGAGTTATTCTGAAGCACTGTGAGTGCTCTGAATGGGGCAACACAAAATTCTCTACTAGTAACTACATGAAACTAATGACCACCAGCTTTGTGGAGACTTACCAACAGTATACCTCTGAAAAATGTAATTCTTTGAAAAATGTAATTCTTTAATTTTATGCCCTAGTTATGTTGTTTCAGGGTAGTACCTACTGAGGGCAACCCAACAGAACTCTCTTGAATACACTGTTTAATTAAGTTGTTGAGACACAGTTAAATAATTAAAATGAAAATTATTGCTTGGAATTCAGTTTCTGGAACAGTTATATTGTCCAACACACAGAATTTTCTTTTATAGTCCTTTCTCATGCTCCATAGTATTTCTGAAGATCAGTAGTTTTACTGAGGCCCTAACTACTGAGCATTGTCACACAGGAGTTGACTGCTAAAATATAAAGCTGAATTTCTCCCCTGGGCCACTTAATACGTTGGAACAACAATGTGAATTCTCTTCTTGCCTTGAAGAAGAACGTACTCAGAAGATTAAAAGCCTTCACAGGGTAGAATTTTAATGTCCTAGTGATTAATACCTAACATAGGAGATTGCACTAGCAAGTGTTATTGAAGAATTCTTACTACAGGCACAACACAGCTGCAGGGTTACCTTTATTTTATCAAGATGTATTCACATTGTGAAAAATGAATAGCTACAAACAAAATGAAAGTAATTTTTATCTTCTTAAGATCATGGGTAGGCAGGAGGATTCATCTGAGTAGTTGAAAGTGCACAAGAGAAATAATGCAGTACTTCTTTTTGGTAAACTGGAAACCATTGAAACTGTTGGGATTTGGTGGGGTTTTTTGCCATTGCAAAGATGTCACAGCAAATGAAAGCGCCCTCTCTAAAGTGTCTTACTATTGAATAGATCCTGGGGAAATCCACCATGTAGCAAAGGAGAAATAAATACTGCACAGTATAAAAGTAGTTTGCCACAGCTGCTTTTAAAACAATGCATCACATGCCTCGTTGTGGTAATACCATGGTACTGCACTCTTTTTTTTTTTTTTTTTTTTTTTTTGGCATTGGCTTAGATTTTATCCATTAAAAGAAAAAAAGAATCACAACTGAGAGCCGAGTCTGGGAAACTATTGTTGGAAGTGTTCACTGCTACTTTATCTTCCTTTCTCTCAACAATGGTGCACATTAGTAACCTCTGCTTTCAGTAGCAAGGATGTGCCAAGAGAGATGCAGATACTCAGAGAAAAGTGGGGTATAAAATGGCTGCAGGAATAGGAGAACTCATTCAGAACTGAACCAGATGTGGAGTGGCAGGGGGAAAGTTGAGTAGAAGCAGAAACAACATACAGAACATAGACATAGGTGTAATTATTACACAAAAACTTCAAATGGCTGGAACAGCATTTGGAGCATTAAAAAAAATCATGACGATAAAACAGATTCTGCGTTTATACCAGTGCCTCTTGCTGTTGAAAGGCTGATGAATGAAGTACTGAGTGAAGAGGCTGGAGGAGGTGATCTCTCTAATGGAGAAAAAACAAATAGTGTTTCAGGCAGAAGCTCCTGACAGAGAAGAATGTGTTAGCTAAAGATAAGTAAGGGTGATGTTTCAAATATAGATGAAAACAGATGGATTTTTCCTCCAGATAATGGATATATAGGGAGCACTCAGAGGAGTCAATTTTTTTCTGAGGTTAGAGAGCTAAAAACACAGCTGGGGAGAGTAGAGCTTGGCAAACAATAAAAATTAAGCTCCAATGATTGTTCTGCATTTATGACAGAGCTGCAGAGCATTTGAGGAGAGATCCATCACCAGGTGACTGGGTCTTCAACGTGAAAAAGGCACAGTCTTCACAGTGCCATCATCACTGGCAGCTGTGAAAAAGGCTGCAGGGAGGCAAGATACAGCTCTTACAAGCTTCTGGCCTTCCTAAAACAAGGGTGAAATAAAATCTGATGAACAGGAAGAAAGCTTGGATCGGAAGATTTCATAGAGAAAGAAGATGCAATGGTTTAAAAAGCAACAAAAAAATTTCAAGTCAAATCAAGATCAGCTGAAGAGCTTTAGCTGAAGGGAATGGACCTCAGAAACAAGAAATGTATCCAACTGGACAGTGAAATTAAAAAGCCACAGGTACAAAGTGTTTGTTTTGGCCTTGCATGACTCTGATTCACTTTGGAATTTCAAATTATTTCAGAAGCTCTTCAGGTTTCTGAGAGTCAGCACTCAAAGATATGGTAAGAACAGTGGTGTATGTGTCATCAGGAGAGGAGTGCCATAGATGTATGGCTTACAGGGAGCGGCAGTCATGTCCTTGTTTTCTTTCCTTTTTGGTTCAAAACTTCTGCTTGGAAAATTCTCAAAAATGGAGACATAAAGCCTATCACAGGGCGAACTAGCTATAATGCCTTGAAAAATAACTAAATACAGCTGTAATGAGCATCCTTTAATATTAGTCTGAAATCCTGGATTGTGGGAACATGACATTTCAGCTGTACCTGCTCAAAAGACTTAAATCTGTTGACAAGTGATAGGTCAAGCATATAATCTTTAACAAACATTACTGTGTTGCTTCACATAACTATCATACACACCTCCAAAATCGGACTACTTCTGAAGTGGGTGAAAAACTGGTGTTGAATTTCATAATCAGCCAGTATTTTGAGGCTCTGGTAGTTAGGATAGCAAAGGGAAATAAATTTTCTGACTCCTAAAAGATTACCAGTTTTGATGGACCTCAGCAAGACCCAGAAATGATCCAGAATGTGAAGCTGTTTTCCTAACAGTGTGGACTTCAGTGCTGGAATGAATGAGTGAGTGCTGCTTTGACTGTTGATGCAGCATACTGCAGATGTTTTGTCCATCAGGACATGGTCTGTGGAATTTTGCAGAGTGAGTATAAGTGCTACACTGGCTTTCAGCAGATCTTAAAGTAGGAATACTTATAGCTTTATGGCACTCTGACCACATGGCTTGCACGGTGCAGAAGAAGAGCCAACCCTTGTTAACAGTGACACTGTCTGGGTCTCCTGCTTGAACCTGTGTTTGATCACGCTGTTGTCTTTATTCAGTTCTGTAGGTGTTTATGTATGTGCTGTTATTTTAGGTGTCCTGGCTTTGCAGCCAAGCACTTCATAAACATTTCAGAGGAAGAATCTCAGGTCTCAAACCCTGCAAAATTCCTGGTAAAGACTAGTCTCTGGGGCCTGGTCCACAAGCCTGATGGCTGGCTAATTGGCATTATGCATCCCTTATGCATCCCATAAGGTGACTCATAAATCAGCCTCAAGCTGAGAATAGTGGGGGCAGGTGTTGATATTTTGCATCTTGGACAGTCTGTGTCCAAGCTAACAGACAGTTAGCTCATTATTATGGAGTAAAAATATGGGATTCAAGCCTGGTTTTGTCAGCAATCAATATCAATGTCAGCATTCAAAATAAAAAAAATTAAAATCTGCCCTCAACCTTTACCTTCTTTGTCTGGGGTTACTTGTCTGCTCCCTGGGTGCCTGATAAAGCACAAACACATCATATTGAATAATTTGAGAACTTACGTAACTGCAATCATTGACCACCTGCATTTCAGAATTTGGACTTTAGGCCATGTATCTCACAGCTTAAAGTACACAGAGCATAGAATCATAGAATAGTTAGGGTTGGAACTGACATTCATTTCCTATTTGGGATTTTTCTGAGATGAGAGAGCTATTATGGCCCATCTTTAAGGGGTGATACAGCGCTGCAGGATGAGCAGGGCTTCAGAGGTGTGGGTTTGGATTCCTCTACTGTACAGCTCCTTTTCAGTGAGTCTGTGGATAGGGGTGAAGGAGCATTCATGGGTAGTCTAGCAAGGTCAATGCCCTAACCAAACTTATCAAGTCACCTTGATCAAATCCAGAAAGCTCAGAAGTATTTTTGAACATTGTTCCAGCAAAGTTCTTAGATACTGTTAGGTTCTGTCCCAGAAAAAGCAGAAGGTAGCACTGCTTATCCAGGATAAAAACCTGCAACAGTCTCACATCAAAGAAAAGTGGCTATGTGCAATGTAACTCCCATTCAAAGAATTATAACACTATTTTGAGGAAAATCTTCAAGATTTAAACATTTGAAAAATATAAAAGCGTAGGTAGTCTGTGGAAGAGCATGCCGCAGTTTACACTCAAAATGCAAGATATACTGAAGCCAGTCAAGATATGATTGTTTTTCTTTGTTCCTAAAAAGGCCCACTTTTGAGGATGGGAGAATAAGGTGATGGTGGAGGTTACTGCTTTTCCAAAGTGTGAGGTTATTTGCACCTTAATTTGAGGTCCTGATGAGGCTATTCCCTTAGGGGAATGTGCATGATCTTAGTGGATGTTTCCCTTCAAGTTGCCATTGGATTCTTAGAACATTATGCCAAGAAGAATTACAATCAGTGCTTACTAATTGAAGATTTTTAACGGCATTTCTTGAATTTTCTAATCTTGAAATACAAATTCCTGCGTCAGAAACAAAGAATAGTGCATCTTTAAGTCACATCCCTTGTATGTTGTTTTCTGAAAATGTATGAATGACATTTCAAGGTTATACAACATTGACGTGGATCAAATGGCAACATTTATTAGAGGGAAGAAAGTCAAACCAGATGTAATGGGAATCCTCATCTGCTTCCACTAAAACTGAAACACAATCTAGTTGTGATGTTAATTTGAATAGCTGCCTGTGAACCATATTTCAGATTTTTAAAACAATGGTAAATCCTAAATTTGAGGTCTGGATAATTTGGTATCTGGATCCTGCTTCTCCTCTCACAATCGCAAACCCAGTGAAGAGGAGTTAATGTCCTTATTTAACACATATGAACATATAATTGTACTTTTATAAAAAATCTATAGGGTTTGCTTCTTTGTTTCTATGAGGGCTATTTAATTTGGGATAAAAACATGTTTGATACACAAATTTTGTTTCTGAAGTCTCCTGCTTTCTACATAATAATAACACATAAACTAGTCCCATTCTTTCCAGTTTGTAATATTTACTAAGACATTTAATGTATGATTTTAAATTTTTTTGCCTTCCCCCTCCCCAAAATCTTTTGCTGTGTACACAAATTCTGGGTTACATTTGATCCATTTATCTTTGCAGGTTGCCTTCAAAGTAATCCAAATATAATCTGTTCCATTGCTTTTTACAGTTCCTCTTGCTTCCCTACCCCACCTACTCCAGGTGTCTTAATATTGCCACTGTCAGGGTCTTTTTTCCACCCTTTTCAAGCTGAGTAAGGATTGAAGTTGAAGAGGACTCTACTGTAACATAACTGGTATTCTACTACAATACACACATGAACACTTCTTTCTGGCTCATTAGCTGGTACCTAAAGGTCTGATCCTGTGCATGCAGGGTGTCCACTTTTTTGACTTGAAATTCAATGACCATAAGGTAGGGTTTGTCAGAGGCCACCAGTATTCCTAACCCTGGTAGAACATCTGATTATCTTTAGCTGAGAGGCTACAGACATTTGAGACACCTTCTACAGAAACAAACAGTGATGTTATTAACACCAGACCTATGGGATACAGAGCCAAATCTGGAGCTTATGCTGGGGTAGATTAGAATAAAAAAACACACAAAAAAGCAAAAAAAAATCCCAACCCCCCAAACCAAACAGTCTTCACTTTCCTTTTGTTTGTTTCAAAATGCAAGTAGGCTGGGTTTGTACTTTCAATTACATTATTACATAATGCAAAACTCTTTCCTGTGCATTCTCCTTCTATTTCCAGTCTTTAACTTTTACATCTTTCTCCTTTTTTCTCTAGTTCATCTGCTCTTTTTCTCTAACTATTGTATTTGCCTGCATACAGAACAAGCTTGCATAGCAGGAAGCCTCTTGCCTTCCTGCCTTTCCACACTCTAACCTCACATCCTCACTTCCCAAGTCTGCTTTACCCTAGTCTGCTTTGCATTTCTAGATAGATTTGGGTCCTGTCAGCTGGACAACTCCAGATGCTTTGTAGAAAGTGGGGAGCTGCTGCCCATGCCCTGGTAAGCCATACTAGCAGCCAGCTGCTCGGTGGCACCTCCACCCTACTGGAGATGCTGTCTTCCATTGCTTGCAGCAAATTCATTGGCACTCAGAAGCTGCCACTTCCAGAGGTGCAAGACACTGAAGTTTCTCAAGCTCAATGGGAATAGCTGGTCAAGTTTGCAGCACACAGTCCTGAGCCTGAATATTAAGTGATTATTCATACATAGAGGTTGTTTTCTAAGCTAAATAACTTGAAAAGCCTTGTTGTACACAGGGGCATGGATACTTCAATGAAAACAAGTGGCAGAGATCACAGGGTGAAGTGAAAGCTCAATAAAATATTTCAAGCTGCCTGCACGGTGAAGGGATGCATGTATGCTGCTCCTGCTAGAAAAGAATTTAACATCACATAAATCCAACATTTCCTTTTGCTTGCCTTAAATCAATAGGCTTGTGGTGCTATTCCTTAGAGTCAACAAACATGCCAGGAAAAATCTGTTTCCAAGCTGACTGCTCTTTCTCAGAACTGCCCATAAGCACCGGGGGGATGGAAAGTGGGCTGCTGGGCTGCAGAGGTGCTTAAGGGAGGAGTTTGCCAGCCAAAGAGAATTGCAGAGTTGGAAGCATGGAGAGGCTTTCAGCTTTCAGTTTTTCCAGAGTTCTTGCTGAAAATGTCTAATTCATTTAATGAGAAAAGCAATATCCTAAACCAAACAATCTAATATTCTTGTTTCTCCTCCTCTCGCAGTCCTATTTAATATCATGATGTAGATTGTGAGCATAATGTATTCTTATCCTAAGGCTTTTTGCTTTAATGCTGGATTGATGTATTGCTCTAAGGAAAGAAGAAAATGTATGTCATTTGTGAATAAAGGCAATGCACAACCGACATGGGCAGACAAAGGTGGTACATTCTTGTAGTCTCAAGGCACTCTGCAGAAACTTTCTTTCATCTAGGAAAATGCTTTCACATAGTTATCAAAACAGTCTTACTAGCAAGCTACTCTTCAAGGATCTCAAATAACAACCAGAAGGTTTTTATATACACATAGACAGGCTATATTCTGCCATGAGGTCTACAGAGAAATCTTGTGATTTTTACCTTCCTGCCACATTGTAGTGCTTTATGGGAAAATCTAAGTAAGGAATACGTATTTGAGCAGTAAGGCTTTCCCACCAGTGCCTGTCTGTGCCAAACATCTTCCTTCCTTAACTGCAGCCTGTTCTCCTGGGTAGGATAGCTGCTCAGAAGCTGCTCTTCTTCCCCAGGCTGGGAAGAAGATCACCTGGTTGAACAGAGACTTTGATTGGAACTCAGGAAAAAAGAATTTATGACCTTCAGAAGAAGGGGCAGGCAACTCACTAGGACTTACAAGAATGTCATGAGGTTATGAAGGGAAAAAATTAGAGGGGGCAAAGCTCAACTAGAAATTAATCTGGCTACTGCTATTAAAGACAATAAAAATTGTTTCTATAAATACATAAGCAACAAAAGGAGGAGTAAGGAGACTCTCCATCCTTTACTGAATGCAGCGGGGAAAGTAGTGACAAAGGATGAAGGTTGAGGTACTTAATGCCTTCTTTGTCTCTGTCTTTAATAGTAAGACCAGTTGTTCTCAGGGTACCCAGCTCCCTGAGCTGGAAGATAGGGACGGGGAGCTGGTTGAGGACCCCATAGTCCAAGGGGAATTGGCCAGTGACCCACTACATCAGTTAAGACACATGTAAGTCTATGGGGCTGGATGGAACCCACCCAGGGGTACTGAGGGAGCTGTCAGAAGTGCTCACTGAGTTCCTTTCAATCATTTATCAGCAGTCCTGGCTAACTGGGGAGGTCCCAGTTGACTAGAGAATAGCAGGATCTGGGGCACTAAAAGCCTGTCAGTCTGACCTTGGTGCTGGGGAAGGTTATGAAGCTGATCACCCTGAGTGTCATAATGTGGCACATAAAACACCTGTTTATTGGGCCCAGTCAGTATGCTTTTATGAAAGGCAGGTACTGCTTGACTAACCTGATCTCCTTCTATGACTGGGTGACCTGCTCAGTGGATGAGGGAAAGGCTGTGGATGTTGTCTACCTAGACTTTAGTGAAGCCTTTGACACCATTTCCCACAGCATTCTCCTGGAGAAACTGACTGCTCATGGCTTGGATGGGTGCACTCTTTGCTGGATTAAAAAAACCTGGCTGGATGGCTGAGCCCAAAGAACGGTGGTGAATAGAATTAAATTCAGTTGGCAGCCGGTCACAAGTGGTGCTCCCCAGGGCTCAGTACTGGGGCCAGTTCTGTTTAATATCTTTACTGATGATCTGGATGAGGAGATCAAGTGCACCTTCAGCAAGTTTGCAACTCCCAAGTTGGCTGAGGGTGTTGATCTGCTGGAAGAAGGCTCTGCTGAGGGATCTAGACAGGCTGGATCAATGGGCTGAGGCCAGTTGTATGAAGTTCAACAAGGCTCAGTGCCACATCCTGCACTTGGGCCAAAGCGTCCCCATACAATGCTACAAGCTTGGGGAGGAGTGGCTGAAAGCTGCGCAGTGGAAAAGGACCTGGGGGTGTTGACTGACGGCTGCTGAACATGAGCCAGCTTGTGCCCAGGTAGCCAAGAAGTCCAACAGCATCCTGGGCTGTATCAGCAATAGTGTGGCCAGGAGGGCCAGGGAAGTGATTGTTCCTATGTACTCAGTACTGGTGAGGCTGCACCTCAAATACTGTGTTCAGTTCTGTGCCCCTCGCTACAGGATTAGTATTGAGGTGCTGGAGCAGGTCCAAAGAAGGACAGCGAAGCTGGAGAAGGGCCTAGAGAGCATGTCCTGTGAGGAGTAACTGAGGGATCTGTGGTTATCCTGGAGAAAAGGAGGATCAGGGGAGACCTTATCACTCTCTACAACCCACATGAAAGGAGGCTGTTGCAAGGAGGGTATTGGTCCCTTTTCCCAAGCAACAAATGGTAGGGTAAGAGGAACCGGCCTGAAGCTGTGCCAGGGAAAGTTTAGATTGGATATTAGGAAAAAATTTTTCACCAAAATGGTTGTCAAGCACAGGAACAGGCTGCCCAAGGAAGTGGTTGAGTCACCATCCCTGGAGATATTTAAAAGACGTGTAGATGTGGCTTTAGGGATATGGTTTAAAGGTGGACTTGGCAGTGCTAGGTTAACAGTTGGACTCAATGATCTTAAAGGTCTTTTCCAGTCTTAACGATTTTATGATTCTTTTATATGATTCTGTGATTTTACCTTCCTATTCCAATGGAATTACAGAAAAGAGAAGTGTCTTGATCTAAATCCTTAAATCAAGGATATTGCTGAACTGATCTGAAGCAGTACACAGTGGCACTGATTTACCTGGATCATTACCAGAATCACAATCTTCACATTTTTAGGTCTTGGAATAAAATTCTACTTCATATGTCTGCCAATATGTGTCTGGCATATTTCTGTCCTGTGCCTAGCTGTGTCTGGCAGTTGCTATCAGCTTCATTTATCAAGCATTTAAGTGTTCTACAAATAAAAAAAAAATTAAAAAAAAAAAAAGGTGATATAATAGCTATTTATTTTTCTTATCAATAATACGTTAGATCACTTATAGCAAAAACACAAGTTTTTTGAACTAAAGGAATTGCATGACTGTAAATCATTAAACACTTACTTCTTTCACAAACCACTGGCAAAAGGCAGGGCCAATCCACTCTCTTGCATGAATCCCGCAGTCAATCCAGACAGCTTTCTTGTAGAGCCGTGATCTTTTACCTAACTTCAAGTGTGAATATTCATAGAAATATCAATAGATCTCACGTCATTAGTGAAACACAATAACAAGAAATTCATAGAATATTAGAAACACTAAACCATTTTGGATTTCCTCATATAAAGGAACACAAATATATTGTTTTCAAAGGTATGGCCGTGATCATGACAGGCACGTATGCCAACATCGTGAAGATGCTCTGTGGCAAAAAAAAATTACAGTAAAAGTGAGATCTGTCATTTCTTCTTTTATGAGAAATGATATCCTTAAATATCACATAGAGCAGGGTGAGGAAAAACGATGCTACAGAAATAGCCTGATACAGAATCAAATTTTCACAACTCTGCAACAACAGATGAAAAAAAGTACATTGAAAGTTTTTTTGGTTTTTTTTTGTTTTGTAACTCGCTGACATGCTCTTATTTGTGGTTCTAATAATGTAAGTTGAGAGCACACAGCCTTGTCAGTAGCTAAAGAGGAAGCCTATGTAGCACATGCTGAGAAGGGCTCCAGAGTCCTCTGGGGTCTGTCTCCAGCATAACACTTTCGAAATTGTCTATAACCACAAAACTTTCCAATTCCCTTAAATCCAAATCCTGCTAATTGAACTTGTCCTGTAATCTGTCTCCATGCATATCCAATACAAGTAAATAGGATTCACCTTGTAGTTTACCAGCATTTTGTTCTTTAAAGATGATGTTCACAGAGCTACCTGGATCTTAGCAACCCATTCTTAGGAAACACAGTTAACCTGGGTCTCCAGTGTATATGCTATGACATAAGTAACAAAGTGTCTGTCCCTGATTACAGGTTTTAGTCTGGTTAATAACTGTTCAATCTCTACCTTGAGTACAAACAGTGGTCTCCCTTCATAGGATTTTCCAACAGAGAACATGTGAACAAGATCTGAATGAGTTTTATTCAGGTGATACATCCAATCCTGGATCTGCAAATATAGAAGTGAAAGTGTTGCTTCAATATTTGCATTTCATGGGAAGCAACTGTAATACATTTATTAATCTCAGCTCTCAGTCCTTTGTATGTTTTTGGGTTTTCCTGTCATTTTTCTTTTTGTCTTTGTTTGGTTTTGTTTTCACACTTGAAGTATTACTGGACTTTCATAGCTCTATTGCCAGAGGCTGGATGCAGCCCTCTGTCACAGGGTATTTTTTTTCCCATTTTTTTGTTGGAAGTATTTTACTGTTGAAATGCAATAGCTGTTCGTAAAAAATCCGGGGATGGGGCTGATCTGCCATTCACAATAAATATTAATGGAATGAAGGAAGAAGGTCCCTGAGTTTGCCTGCCAGGAAATACAATGGCAAAGAGATTGACCTGAAGAATTTAATACTACCTGCAATATTTGATTCACAGGCACCAGATCTCATTGAGGTGCAGCATCCTCCATGCTCTGCCTAGCGACTTTGTTTTGGTGCAGGCTGAAACTGTGTATGTGAGCACTCTGAAATCAACAGAAATTATTTATCCAGCTATCGTACAGGATGGTATCCCTTGTACATGAGTCTGTATCGAAGTGTTTTTAAGTCTTTGGGCCCCTTGTGCAAATACTTTAGCACTTGCTCATATGTCTTACTTAAACGACTCAGTGAGACTGATCACCCAATGAAATCTCTTATTCCATCAGAGTAAAAGGCCTAATTTAAAAACAAAACTCAGAAGCTGTCAAAGATAGTTACATGTAAATACAAGCCTTGAATACAAATATCAAAAAATATATATATTTTCATGAAGGTGCTTATTTTTGAAGAATAAACATTTAGAACACTTCTGAAGATGAACAGGTAACTATAATTTGAAGATAATGAAATCTTAGCCTTATTAAAAACAACAGTGTAGTGGATAAGAGGAACAATATGAATTTTCACGTACTTCTTCCAGGGAGTGATACACTTCATAATTATACTCAGAGAGGGACCTTCGAATCCTGTATGGCCTCAGTCCAGTTTGGTTTTCTACTGCTTCTTGTAAGTCTGATATGAGAATCCTAGGTAAAAAAGGCAATGGCATTACTGAAAAGCTAGTAGAACACCCAGGCTAAAGCAGAACAACAATCACATTTAGAAGAAATATAGGAGTAGTTAAACCATTCTGACATTACTTCATCTGTTATATTTTGACAACAGAGTGCTTCAGGCTTATTTTAATATATGCGCTACATAAATACTCCAGCTGCTTTGAAATGTAACAAAGACTTCAAAAACCACAATGAGCTTGTTAAGTGAATAAACCAGAAAGATGTAAATAACGTAGCTAATGCAAAGGAGAAGCTGGTTTCATTTGCTTATGGAGTAGCATTTGATCTCTTCTTTTATAACCTAGTTATACCAAGTAATCATGGATCTTCAAAAATTGATTTCAAAACCATTAAAAAAGTCCTTTTAGGCTTAGAAAAATATGCACATACTTTCTTTTGGGAGTTATTGTACTGGCATGGAACATTACATACACTTACAAGTTGCAGAGGCACAACAAAAAAATTAAGAACTTTTAAAAAAACTATTAAAACTAAGAACAGTATTATTATTCTGTCTGAAACACAACAAACAACAACAAAAAAATCTTTTTGTGTGTGTTTTTTTGTGTGGTTTGTTATCTGCTCTGCAGTAGTTGCTTGCCAGTTATTTTAAAATAACTCAGGAAAAACATGAATCAATACTAATGAAAATTAAATCTGCCTGCAATAAAAAGTGAGAGGTTCTTTGCATTAAGAGCAAAATGCAGAAGCAGTGGTGTAAGCTGAAAACTTCTCAGTTTTATGATAAAAACACAATAACAGAAAACATCAAAAAAGAATAATATTGAAGAAGTTGGAGCATCTCTCTTTTCCATTATGTATTGGCAGGAGCTGGTAATATTGTCGCTGACATCAGTAACAACATCACTGTACAATGGCATCTCTGTAAAACTGCGAGTCGTCCTTGTATACCACCTTCTCCTAAAGCATGGCAATGTGCAATCACCATACCATCATTCCTGTAAAATGATGGTCACATTCAACCTTTTCAAATTCTATAGGCATTAGCTGCAATGACTGAAAAAAGATGGAAAGAAACTGTGTTAACTTTAACCCTAACTCAGCTGTGCAGCAGATGCCTCAAATAGGTCTATCTACATACAATATCAAAGTAAAGGTTATACCCATCTTCAAATGTATTAGAGAAGCAATTGTATAATTAGGAATTACGTTGTTCTACATCTACATTTACCAGTTTCATTAATCAAACTAAGGGCTTACAGTCTTGACTTGCTATACACTCTATGACTGTAAAGCATTTAAGCCTGTAGTTAGGTGAAAGCAGTGGTTTTATTCAAGTCATTAGGGTGTTTAATATGTTAAAAAAATACTTGCCTGCTTTGCTGAGTTCTGATTAATATAAGTACCTACGAGGATCAAGCTCTGTTTGTTCACTTTTAAAGTCACAGATTTAATTTTACAACTCCTGATTGTTTACGTGCCTGTACTCCAAACGAGATTTGATAATCTTTCTTTACTCTTAAATGACTGTGTACTGTTTGTGCTTATAACACAAAGGCTCTTAAGTCACCCAAGTCCTAATATGACCTAAGTGGCTTCATTGCTAGAGAACTTACAACTGAGGCAACTTGGTGGAGTAAGAGCTTATCTGATGCCTGTCTCGTTTTCATGACCATTTTCTTGTCATGAAGTCAAACACTGGGGCAGATAAGCCTGTCTTATAGGCAAGAGCTGGTCACCTTGTTCATTATTAGGGCTGCTTAATGGTCTCTTGTCTTTGAAAATTCGACATAATTTAGGTGTCAGCCTGGAGTTTTACATGGTGTGTGCCTCACCTTTTCCAGCTCCCAAAGGGATGTAGCAATTTAACTCATTTTCAAATATTGTGTGAAAAATAAAATACATTTTTTAAACACATGAAAAAAAGCCATGAGAAAAGAGGCTGTCTGAAGCCTTGCCCAGCACCTCAGTCCCTTGGCTGTGGAGCTGCACTCTCAGGGCTGTGGCCCCCATCCTGGCTGTGAAGGGGACATGGCTGTGCATAGCCATCCCAGCAGCCCTTCTCCTGCCATTCCCTGACTATAGCTATTGCTGCTCTCACGGTAAATCCTCCCTGCTCTTATGGAGTTACAGATCCCACAGGGCTTATCAGGACAAGCACATGCTCATCTGAGGCTTTGCAGGGTTTTGCTCCTGGTGGCTGGGACCCAGCGTACAAGGGGTCTGAAATGGGCATTGGGGAAATGAAGTTGACCAAAGAAACAGTCTGGAGCTGACAAAATGCTGCCTGGCTTCCTTCTAAGCACAAACATCTTGTGCAGCAAATGTCAGAGAGGAAATTTTCCCTGTGGAAAATAAATGTAATGTTCTAGTATTTGTAGCACTCTGTTTCAGGTAAACTGCAGAGACCCTTTGCTCTCACAGCTCTTGCCCTTGCACAAGCTCCTCTACGACTTAAGTAAAGGTCTTCAAGTACAGGGAGTGTTTGTAATACATACAAAATCACCTTCTGTCATTTCATTAAAGGTGATTACTGTGAGCAGGAACAGCAGCAGACATGACCACAACTGCTGGGGCACAGCAATTAAGGGACACTTTTTGTATAAGCACAGGAAAACAATTACAGAAATTCCCATCTTATTTTTAAACACAAATAAAACCGAAGCAGTGTTGCACCCACATGAAATTCCCTCTGAACTTCAGCTACTGGGCATGCATAATTAATTTCCTTATGTCTGTTTTTGTGTTTTTAGAATGAAGAAATAATAAGAAACCATCGTCATAATAAAAATGGAATTCTGATAATACATATAATATACAATCTGATTTGTGCTATCCTTTCCTCACTGAGAAATAAGTAGAAATAGCCTCACGTAGGGCTTTATTCAGCAAATGTTTGAGAATTTAAATAACTCATCAGTTGATTGTTCAGATGCTTAGGCATTTCGTTGAAAAGGCTTTAATGACAAGATCATTACTCTTGTCTAGTATATCATATTGATAAATACGAGATCATAAGTATGCTCCAAAACTGTCATGAAAGCTTTTAAGAAATGATATAAATTATATATGATCCTTAGAGTGCATTTGTTCTGTATGACTTGTGTTGGGTTATAAGGAATGGAGATTTTTAAGAGAACTAGTACATTCGTTTATAATTCATGAAGAAGGCTCGCCTCTGCGTTTGCAGCAGCACACTTGTAAACAGACCTTGTTCCTGTTAAATACAGAGAGAGGGAAAGCAGGCTGCAGAGTTAGCAATTACCATCCCTCTCTTAACATATGTGATTTCATATACATTGAAAACACTTCAGCTTGACTCAGAAGTAGGACATTTAATTAAAACTGCCTGCCTGTGGGAGATTTTCTGCTCTCCCATTAAAATGGTTGTTTTCTCGCAATGTCCAGCAGTCTGCCTGTCTAATTGCTATGATGTGGAACTTATTCTCAGGCGCGCTTGGCATGGTAGCTGCAGACCTGCCTTGGAGGCCAGATCTCTGGAGCAAGACACAGAAAACAAAGCACAGGCTTACGTGTACTGGATGTTTGCTTGCTGGAGGTAGGGCAGCAGTCCTCGGGATGTGTTCTGAGGTACTCGCACATCGGTGACAGTACCTTCAACGATGTGGAAGGGGCTGCTGGGCTGCCACAAGTCCACCTGTAGTGCAGGAACTAACCTGTAATTCATATGCATTCAGTGTAGGTGGGGAAATCCAGGAGATGGCATGCTTGAAGCACTGTAGGCAAACACTCTGGGCATAGTACAGACAATAGAACTGTATTGGCTGGTCCAGCTCAACATCTGTGCTAATGGAGCAGATTTTGAGAAATGACTGTGTCCAGCTTACCACAACTCTCATAGGAGATTTGCCAGTGGGAAGAGAGAACATTCTCAGGAATGTGCCTCCTCAAACAGCTTGAAACACAAGCTTCCTCCAGCTTCATGCCTCTCCTCAAACTACCTTACATTTCCTATGTATTAGCTCGTATGCATTCCATGAGTCTTTTTATTTCACAAGGTATTTTCTATGTTCACCAGGGCAGTAAAAGAAAAGAACACTAAAGGGAGGTAGCATACATCAGTGCTGTTTGCAAAGCCTACCTAATTTTTTTCTTGATAATAAAGAGATCAGAGGTAAGTAATAGAAGGGCACCAGTACTATGAAGGAAGTGGTGATCTACACAATAATTTTACATGAAATGTCAAAATAACACGATTAAGATAATAAAATTATTCTAATATTGTAAAAAAACAAGAACTACTAAATGATACCACAATCATTAAAGCACTATCTATATCTGTGCATACCTAAGGGATGCTTCTTGTCCATTTTTACCTTCTTTTGTTGTCAAATTTGAAATACACTTAGAGTTTTTAGCCCAAAATATGAATTTTCAAGAAAGCAAAAAAGTTTGTAAACAGGGACTTGAAAATCTGTGTTCTGCACCCTGTAGCAAGATACTGTTGTACTCCTCAGCTGTACCAACAGATGCACGTAGTGATCAACACAGGTGAGAACACTTCATCCTTAGTTAGTGTGAGGAGAGTGGGGAGAATACAAGTTAACAAACCTCTTCCCAGAGCTGCTGGATAGTCTCAGGGGACAATGGAAATGAGTCTTAGCAACAACCTCTGTGCCAATGTGACAAATACTCATGTTAAGATCCACAGACCTTAAAAATATGTAAGTTTGTGAGCTGAATACAAAGAGGGGACCTGAGAGGGACTATCATGTCCCCATAGTTCTTACAGAGAATTTAAAAAAGAATTAATACTTGATAAACATCTTTTGAAGTTTATTGCAATCAGCTGTGCTAGGGTGCCTTGATGAAAGTCATGGATACAGCTCATGAATGTCCCTTGCTTCCTTGCTTTCCAGATATCTAAAGAGGTTTTTATCATCTATATTTTAACAGCTTCTGGTTTCTTCTTTGCCCTACAAGCTATTTTGAAAATATCTAATGCATTTTGCCTGGTCTTGCTATGAACCTCATTTGAAGAGAGTACAATCTTGCAGCAGGGGTTTAATTCCCGATACTCCTCAAATGGCCCTGAGTAATAATATTCTGATTACCAAGAAAACATATGAGGCTGAACTTGATGCTACCTCTTCAAGCAGTAGTCACTTCAGTACAGTTAATCCAATAAAATGCCTCCTACTTTGGAAGGCCAAAAGCCCTGAAACACAGAGGCAGCCTCTTCCTGCCAAAAGCCCTCTTTGTTTCACACTGCCACAATATGGTCTGTGGATCCGTGTGATAGTGGTGGGTGGGCGCAGTGTCTTTTGAAGACTGGCAAAGTTCACAAGGCTTGTGAAGCTGACACCAGATATGACAGATGGTCAGTAGAAACTGAACTCATGAATTAAATGGTGCTAAACGCTGCATATAAATAAAGATTCTCTCACTGTGCTAATACCTTATGTTTGTTTGTTAGTTTATCTATCATCTGTATTTTGAACAGAGTTATCCAGTAACATTTCCCTCTAATTCAACATGGTTGATTTCACACATGGTGAATTAGAAATGTGTATTTGACTTCCAAGACTTATTCCTAAAATACACATCACAGAGGGTATATTTGTTGCTCTTGGAGTAACAGTGCATCAATCAGCTAAGCTTGAGTCACCTTTATAAAAATAACAACAAATTGTTATACACAAGCTAAGAGCAACTGAAGTGTTTCTTGAGCAATGGCAATATCTAATCATACAAAATTGGAAATAGAAGGTACAAAAATGAAAAAAAAAATAAAATAAATAATCGTGGTTGAGATACACCTGAAACTTGTCTTTGTTCTTGAGAGCTATTCAGGGTTAATGCTGGCAAATTGGAGGGGGTAAACCAACCAATATTCACTCTATTGGTCACAAGATCACAAGCTCTTTAATTTCTGCAGTATTATAACTGCTCCTCACATTACTGTCTGCAAGGGAATACCAAAAGCAGAAGAAATCTTTTAACTTGTAATGAAGTCAGCAGTCTATTGCACACTGCTATCGTCTATTGGCGAAAATGCAGTATTTCACTCCTGGCATTGTCCTGGAAGTGAGACCAAAAAAATCCCATTTTCAGAATGCAAATTGCTCCTCTTCAGCTCAGTTTCCTATTTGGGTAATTTGGTTTTATTTGACTTCCACTTCTTATCCTCTGCAATGTAAACGAATCATTCAGTGCATATCTGGCAGATGTTACCTGTGCTATCCAGAGCACCGCTTCAGTGGCTGACTTAATTTTGCTTTATAAAGCATATAACAAGAAACACATTTCTCCAGCAGACATGTTATTTATATTGCAGCTTTCAGCTTCTCCTTGGCATGACATAGAGAAGGCGCATGAAAACTGAAAAATGGAAGATGGATTTCAGAGCAGGCATGTTTGGACTGAGCAAGTCCAACTATCCTTTACTCACTGTCAGGTTTAGGAGACTTCATCACTCCATATCCTATAGGTACTGAGGGTTCCATTGGGGTCATCACTCTTCTTTCAGCTTTATTCCTCTGGCAAGTGTGCCTTGCATTTCCATCTTGTGCTCCACTGGCTAGCGACTGGTAGTGATATGAATTGTTCTCCTATCCTTTTTACGATGGGGTGTTGTTATTGCCACACATTACACATTAGTTGTTATACAGCAGTATGGATGGCGTACCAGTCAGATCCAAACAACATTATGTGCTTGTGTGGGTGGTGGGATTTGCTAGGTGGGGGGAAGATTCTCCAGCTACAAAAGGAACAGATGCAGAAATCCTACAGAACCCCCTGAACACACAGACAAATATTTCAACCTCAAAATTCACCTGGTATCTTGAGACTAGAGGAGAAGCTATGCTTTAGAGTATGTCTGCAAACCTAAGTATATTTTGTCTCCCTTTCAGAACTCTCTCCTTTGCATGTCTTTTCTTATCTGTTAGGCAGCAGGTTGCCCCTAGGGTGTCTTGGGCTGTTTTAAGCCTCTGGATAATAAGCAAAGGTCTAGGGAGGATTTTTCAGCAGGCTCACACTTGGGATCTGGCGACCAATTACTTGGTGCCTGCTGCTGCACTCTGGTGTGACTCCAGGTACCGGTTCTCAGGGACAGTGCTGGATATGCAGATGCCCAGTGAATGCTCTTTCCCAGAATCTCATTGGAGGCGTGAGCGTCCTGACTTGCTTTCTATAAGAAGAAATTGTATGTAAAGTCATACAGACAGATCCCTTTTCCTAGAGGATTTAAGCACATTATTGCTTTATTTAACAAAAAGGTATAATTAATAATTTGGACTACATAGTAAGCATTCTTTTTTAACTGTACATTCTTTTTTCAACCTCACTCATCCCATAAAAGTCCCTGGGATTCAACCTGTGCTTAGGAAAGTGTCCTGGTCTCAGCAGTAGCAGTCATTTTTTCTCTTTCTTAGTAGCTGCTGCAGTGCTGTGGTTTTGATTTTCAGCCTGGTAACAGCACTGATAACACCGATGTTTTCAGTTGTGGCTTAGCAATGTTTAGTCTGAGCAAGGACTT
>JANHGB010042070.1:0-37302 GCA_026283785.1 Coracopsis vasa
AGAAATGTCTCCAGAGGTGGTGGCACTGGTGAGGTGCTGCATCCTCACATAGTTGGGCACACAGCATTGCTGGGCATTGAGTCTGCATTCATGTTGGTAGGAAGAGTCAGCTGAATCGTGTTTCACCACTCATTCTATTAGGGCTCTTCCCCACTGTGAGCTCATCCTCTGGCTGGTGATTTGACTCATTCCTTCCGTTGACCCAGCAAACCCTAGGAGGACCTCCATAGCTGGGGTTAATGCTGGATGCAAATTCACAGTTTAGCCTCTCCTGAAAATTGTCCATCCCGAGGTGTACCCTGCTTCCCGCCCATTGCTGCCACCAGTTGATAGTTTGAGTCATGAGAGATGCAGCTCTCTGGGTTGCAGTTTCTGAATGATGAGGGAGGTGAAACAGTGAAAAGATAGCTCCTTTCACATGTAGGTCCATGTACGTGCATGTATGTTTCTGGTAACATGATGACTATTCAGGCAAATCATTCCCCATGTCCTCAAAACAGGAGTCATCTCTACCTTCTAAAATACTTTGAGTGACAAGAGCATGGATTTGCCTATTTGAAAAGAAAAAGGCTCTCATCTTCTGCCCAGGAGGAACGACACAGGCTTTTGACCACTGTTATCACCTGGAGGTCCTAAAGAGGATGGAGAGTCCTTGGGAATTTTTTCAGTGGTGAAGTTGGGTCACAAGTTAATTAGATGCCCAGGTTAAATATATCAAATTAATATGTTATTTCATCTTTCCTCACAACCCCTCTGCTTTGCATAAACTGAGCTGCAGCCAGTTTCCCTGCTTCCAGAGCAAATAACCTCCTATCAGTTAACAGAGATCAAAGATGGGATCCCTGAAGGGGGTTAGGCACTTCCCCCTCCCTGAAACAGAGGGAAGTCAAGACACCATACCCCTGTGTAGTCCTGGCCACGTTTCCCCTGCATCATTCTGGCCATCTCACATCTCGTTCTTGGTGGCAACATACATGGACTTTACACACCAGGCTAAAATATGCACATTTCTTTGTGTGTGAAAGATCACTGCAGGAATTAAGGAGAATCTTGCCTTTTTGTTTACTGGCTACTTTTCTCTGTGCAATGTTTCATTATTTCTGTAGTCCAAAAGTCATTTACTATAGCGATTTTTTTCAGGTCAGTCAGTGGCATTATCCACATTGGTAAATGCTATTCAATAAATACTTGCAGGGGCAATTCAGAAGCCTGATCATACAAATTTAATTCATAGGCATTAACACAGGCTCATCACCAGTAGCAACAAGGCATGCTTACACCACTATAAACATCTTAGGACATATATTAAACTAATTCAGGTGCAAGTGATAGGAGCTGACCCACTGAATAATGCCATCTTAAGCCCAGATGCTCCAAACAATCAAGTGCATGTGTAAGTGCATTCCCCAAAGAGATTTCTATTGCATTCAGCAGAAATGCTGCTAAGAATAGGGTTGGGCATGTTTCTAAGTGCTGGCAAGATCAGGGTCTGTAGCCAGTTCTCTCAGTTTGTGCTCACATGGTACGTATGCCAGCACTGTTACGGTCTGCATTTTTTTCTCCTCTAGCAAAATGGTTTGTTGCTTGCCTTGTGCAAGTTTTCTCTTGTCCTGCACAAATCCAAACCCTTGTAAACAAGTGTCCATTGCTGCCTACTTGGCCAGGATATATTTACCTGTGCAGTGGGAACTTGCATTGCGTTCAGGCTCTAATTCACCCTTTGCAATTTAGGCTGTTTAAAATTCATCCCTAAATTGCTGCTCCCTCTCTCATATTTCCGAGCTTTTGCTTAACTGTATTATGTAAAAAGCTCGGTGCTTTGTGGTCGAGTAATCCTGTACGACAGAGGCAAAACACGGTAGATAGAGATTCACTTGTGGTTTGTTTACGGCTGTAATAAATTGATGTCAAAATACAAATGTAAGTGGTGCTGAATGTGAATGGTGAAGTTATAACACCGGTTGCAATTCCCTCTCCAAAAGGATTCCTACACAAAAGCATGACTGTTCGAGAGCAACTCGTAGAGTCAGGGATGCTAAAAAGCCTTACCATGTGAGAAGAAACATCAGCTCTAAATACCCTGCCTCGTTTCCTTACTTTGCCTTATCACTGATACTCCAGCAACCTGCTTAACTCATTCATTCCCATTCTTCCAGAGTACCTGCACGGGCTGTAGTAAGGGAACAGTAAAATCCTGTGAGAGTTTCTCTCTTTGTCGTGCAAAAATAGTATTAGGAGGAAGACGATTAGCTAAATTAGCTAAACTAATTAAATAGAGAGGGGGAGGGGAAAAGGCAACCCCCCCAAAAAACCCCAGCAATCCACGTATAGTTAATGTTAACGAGCATGTAAAATATTTAGCTCGATCTGTATCAAAATATCCCCGCCACAGTACTTCCTTGTCCAACCTCTCTTACTTAACTTACCTGCAAAAAGCTTGGCTTCTGCGTAGTCAAAAAAGAATACTGTTACCTTTAGTCTAAATGAACGTCCTTCATCTCAGCATTGATAATGCTGCTAAATTACACAAAACTGTAAGGATGTAGTATTTTCTGTGTCTTCTGTTAAATCGTGGCATTTTGTACCTTTCTAATTATCCACGTGCGTAATAAATCAGGTTTATTTTGTATTTATAATAAGGAGTTCAGATTAAGACGGGATGAAAAACAGCGAGTGAAATTCGGCTCAACATACTTACTAATTTAAACATAAAATAATCCTTACTTCTTGACTAAAAAAACCCCCAACCAACCAAAGACTATATGCGTATTTACACATTTTAGGCGATGTATGTAGATGCATGTACACCAGTAAAGTAACTCTTCTTATCTCTACAATGCCCGTAAAAAGTTATCGGCCACTAATATACCCCAGATGCCGTTTAAGCTGTCGTTTATAACAGCCATTTGTCTGTACAACTTTTTTTTCCTTAAAACAGAAAGAAACTTCTCCCTAATAATTTAAATTTGGAATAAATTTCATACAAGAAAGGAGCAACCGTGTAAGAGACTGAATTGAAAAAAAAATTTAAAAAAAAAAAAAAGAAAAAAAAAAGATACTTTTTTTTTTTTAAAAAAAAAGTAAATTTATCTTAAGCTTATTTTAAGCTGAGGGGAAACCCAGAGCTTGTTGCCCTGGTGGAAAGGATGTCGAAAGGAAGATAAGCGAGCAGGGGCGAGCTAAGAAAACCCGTTAATATCATCCCTTTAACCAGGTACCGACGGAGATCATCGCCTACCCCAGAGGGGCATCTCCCCCTCCACTCCCCCATCACTTTCCCCCCTTGTTTTTAGGGGTTAAGCCCAGATTGTATTTCCCCAGCAGGTACCTAAAGGAATAACCCTGCTCTCCCGTCTTGATGTGCCGGCCCCTTTTCGTTTAGAGGTAGGCTTTTGTGTGTGTTTGTGGGTTTTGTTTCTTCAAAGTAGCTGTAAATGGCTTGCTGTTATTTATTGTAAAGATGTAAAAAAAATCTTAATTCTCAGTCTGAGAGCAGAGAGCTGTTCTCACTCTCCTGGCAATTCAAAGAAGGGTGTCTATTTGAGTTAGGCAGCATCCTTCAGTTTTAACGGAGAGGTGCTTGAAATCGAGAATGGCTTTTTTTCTATTTGACGTTCTTCCTTTTTAGTATTAAAGTCATGTAGGAAGAAGACATTTCTCCTCCGTGCTCGTTTAGGCTGGCCCTCCCTTGGAAACTCCAGACAGGAGGGAAACAGGCGTGCATGGGTTTTTGTTGGTTGGGTTTGTTTTTTTTCTGAAAGATGTTTGTCACGCTGCAACCATTATTCCGAAGAGCCTGCGATGTTTTCATTCACAGCCCGATTTTCAAGGCTCCTTTCTACACATCGCAACCGGCTCAACTTGACACTCCGAAGCAGAAATGGGGGGTGTGTGTGTGTGAAATAAAGGGGGGGGGGGGGAGGAGAGAGGGGGCAAAGGAAGAAAACAAACTAATAGTAATAATAAAAAAAATAAAGCAACCTTCCCCCTTCCCCCCCATCACCCCCAAAACTAAGCTGCTCCCCCAAGCAAGGTTCCACTTATCCCGCCTCGTCGCTCGGAGAAATCACCCCTCGTCCCGTCGGCACGTTTCAGTGTCATTTTAATCTGTCTGAACTTTGAAACAAAGCTGGTTTCCAAAGGAAATTTCCACTCCTGCTGCTGCCTCGCACCAGAGGGCGCCGGGAGCCTTCCCAGGCCGCTGCCTGCTTTCCAGGACTGATGGAAATTAACTGTTCGAGGCCTCTCCCTAAAGGCTTACTAAACCCTTTCCTTTAAAAATATACAGCCTTATTTTAACACTTTTGTTTTGTAAAACGTGAGGTGTTCTTTTTTGGTTTGGGTTTGTGGAAGGTGTTTTTGCCTCCTTTGTATTGCCCTTTCCTAGCAGTGCAAAGTGCTTCACCCTCCTGCAACAGCCCCCTGAGGAGTCTCAGGAGATTTACAGCTTCTCTCCGTCTCTGCTAACTTGGTTCTAATTAAGTCACTGGATCACGTTTGCGTGACATTACCGTGTTTTCCCTCGTAATTGTCTGGGATAAAAGTTTGTCTGGCTGTGTTTAAGCTTAAAGGGTCACTTAGGGCTCTTCAAACAGAACAACACTGAAGCACAACACCAGAGGAAAAGAAGCAAGTAAAATGCTCAAAGTGATTTCACTTTAACACCTGTAGTATTCAGCTTTATGCCTGAAGTATTAATGCTACACAGTCAATTTTTTTTTACACTGAGACCAACAGAAATTCAAAGTTAGCTTTCCCACAGGAACTGTAACAGGGACATGTTACAAGAGTATCCTATTTGTGCCTGATGGGTTTCTGTGTCTTAATGACTGTCTGATGCTGTTGTCACATCCTTACTTTTCAGACAGACAGGCTGGCATATGCACAACTGCATGCATACAAGGTTGCATTGTGCCTGGCGCCGAGTACCTGCGTGCTTTTAAACTGGTGTAAGTATCATGCTAGAGGTGTTTGCCACAGTTTGAAGAGTAGTAAAGGAACCAGGAACCTCAGCCCAAACAGCAAATGCTTCAGGAAATTATAAAAGACTTTACCAATAATAGGGGATTATAAACCCTAAACTTCAGCAAGAACACTTCTTGTGTTTATCTGCATATGTAAATACTGTTGCTCACACAGTGAGGCACAGTTTGCATGGCAATGTAGGCTGGTTATTCACTGAAAAAAAAATGAGGAAGATAATCTGGAAGGGTTTTTTTCAGTGTAACTCGTTTTATTCATGCATGGTATGTCTGTGTTTATATATACCTATATCTATAAAAGTACTGAACAGAAATTATAACAAAGAACAGATGAGAAAATCTTTATTATTACTTATTATAGCAGTCTGTTTCCAAACATTTTACTCCATATTCTGATGAGCAGTTGACTCCTCAAATGTACATTCCCACTTAACTATTTAGGAAGCAATTTAGCTGCTTATACTATACACCTCCCCCTTACTTGCCCAAATGTGCTCAGCTGAAAACTACAATGCAAGTGTTTCAGAAACTACTTGCTGCTTACATATTAAAAAGAGGATGCAGGCCTGAATGTTGCTGTTGGGTGACTCATGTTCTAATACGATGCATACGACCACATTAAAAAATGCTCAGACTATTTTTTTCAGTATAACTTTTAGGAGCCACATAAACATGTTTTTTTCTTGACCAATGTATTTCTGCTACATTTAGCAACACCAAACTACATCAAGAACCTATTGACATGAGCTCTTGACATATGCACAGAAAGTATCTTCCAATGGAGCTTATAATTCTAACTAAATGGTCAGAACAAAAGGGAAGAGAAATAAATTATAATTATTAATAATAATTTTATTATTATTATTGTTCCCATCTCAGATCTTGGGGAAAATGAATTTCATACTAGCCAATACTTAAGTTTCAACAAAATTTTCTGACCAAACCAGCAACTAAAAAAAGAATCACCTTTATCCCAGCCCAGTGACTTCATTCCAAGTTTCATTTTCCTTCAGTTTTCTTTAAATATATGATTCCTCAGAGCTAACTGAGAAATGTCATTATTTTGCATTCTTTTTTTTGCTTTTTCTTTTTTTTTTTCTTCACTTCAGCTTTTAGGTGTGCCAATTGAAAACCAGCAGTTCAAGACGAATGTCCATAGTGAGATAAATCCTGTGGATGCAGTTAAAAAGATGGCCAAATATGCAGCTGGCCTGGGTTATAATTGCTCACTTTTTTGAGGACTGGTGTCCTGAAGCAACTGATATTTTAAGGGATGTTAAACAATCTTTTTGGAAACTAGAGTGCTAAGAAATGCAGTGGAGGATACTTTAGAGAAAACTTTCTGCTATTACATTAATATTTAGGGCACCATAGCAGACAAATATCTGAAATACAGGAAAGGCAAAAAAAAAAAATAGCCCAACCAAGAAAAACAGAAGAAGGAAGAATAAACTAAATATTAGGACATATAATCTCCATGTTTCCTGTAAACTTTTATCAAGAAACAAACATGCTTTTGCTATTCACATATCACTTAAGGCTCAACAGAAATGCAAAATGGCTAATTTAAAAAATCACTTAACAAAAAAAAAGAAAAAAAGCACAAAAGATAACAAAACAACAAAGAAAAATATTTTAATACTGGAGGCTGGTGGAAAAACTCAGTTGAATAGAAATGGTGTTTGTCCTCACATTATTTAACTTAAAACATGGATTTAAAAAAATTGGGGCTGTTTCTTCATTTGTCTTATTTAATTTGGCATCTGTCAATCATGAAAAAAGAAAATGGATCAAAGGCTGCTGAGTTTACTCAAACTCAAATCCCTTTCAAGGATCAGATTTTATCACTTACTAGTTCATGTTGAGTTTTATCTTTGAAGTGAGTACGTGTAAAGTGAGAATGTTTGTCTCAGAGCAAATTAGACGGTGTGTTGGATATTGTGAGAAAGGATCCTGAAAGACAATAGAGACTTTCCAATAAGAAACCTAGAAATACACTGCATGCCTTTGTGCCCAATGTGCTATGTGTGGTGGAACTCTGATATTCAGAGACCACTTACTGTTACCTGCACAGAGGTCTTAATGGTTAATGTCTGGCCATGACAGTGAGTGGTCCTTGAGAACTTGCTTGATATTTTTTTTTTTTTTCTGGTGGGGTAGAGGGGCCTTTGGAGAAACATTTGACTCTTAGAACAAAGTAAGAAAGAAAAAAAAACATGTTAAGATGTATATTGGCCCTTATGCCATTTTCATTGAAGCTGACGGTAAAAACCCTCTTTGACTTTTCTGGAAACAGGACAGAGCCATTTTGAATGCTATGTTGTAATATAAACCTTTTAAGTCTTAAATATTTCCATACAGTTGAGCAAAGAAGTCTCAAACGTCATCAGAAAGACTGCTTCTTGTTAGGCTGTTACAATGTGCTATTTCTGTTCAAATAACATTTACTAATACGAGAGACAAATACATTTATACAATTTGGAAGTCTGACATTACAGTTGGGTGTTCACAGCTTTTATACATTATGGTATTTATGCAAATAATTTTAACTCTTCGGTTGCATAAAACAAAGCACAGATGTTTCCCAGCAGCATTTCCTCATCAGGCCTTTTAGCTTAGCCTTGCTGGAGTATAGTGTAGAGTTTGGTTACAGTTAAGCTCAAAGCAAAATATTCCAAGAGTACAGAGTCACTGTATAGTAAGGCAGGGATAGGAAGAGGGAGAATGGACAGGGAAAGAGGAAGCATTTTCTTCTCCAGCTGTGCCAAGTCTTCTTCCTGTGAGACCTCAGAGAACTCTCAGTTCTCATCTTCGAGTCTTCTTCCCTCCTTGGTTGTGACTTTAAACAGGTTTAAGTGAGAGAACAGTAGCAGAAAATGCCCTCAAAATATTGTTCTCTGGGAAGGTCAGGGAGGTTTCTTTCTCCAGATGTACAAGGACTTCAGGGTTCAAAACTGATTCTGTGCTCCTGAGTTGCTGTGGTGTCCTGCTCAGCACCCTGTTTTGTAACCTAGGGACACACTGAGGGAAAACTGATTTCTATGAATTAATTGTTTGTTTGCTTTCCTCTGCAGTTAGCTTGGCTGGGTAAGCACAGCTGAACAGAGATCATATAGTCATTCAGGTCTTATCAGTGATCTTCTAATAAGGGAATACAATCCAAGTAACAATTTACCTGAACTTTTGCCAAATACCACTACAAATCTGTCTTTTCTTTCTTTTTTTGTGTGTGTATTGTGTTCAACTGAGGTCTTTTGCCAGACACTTAGGTGTTACCTCTTCAGGAGAGCTGTCTTTACAGTTGGTGTCTTTACAGCATCTTGTGTAGTGGCCTAGGTTTACAAATGTTGGCAGAAAGCTGCCCTCATCTGAAGAAAGACAGACTCATTTTTTAAATCTGTATTTCCAGTAGATGATGATTAACAAAAAGGAAAAGGAAGGAAACAAACAAACAAATCAAAATAAAGCAATAGAAAAGAAGTGAGAGGGGGCTATATACATCTTGGTGAGAAAGGAGTATTCTGTGGTGTCTGCACTTTCACTGTCTCCGGAAATATCTGCTGCTCCTTGTAAGAAGTGTCTGGCCTAAAAATGTTTAAGGTTGTACTGTGAGGGAAATCAAAGTCAAAAATGTCAAGCTATAAAACCATATGAAGGAAACGCGTCTTTCTGTGAGAGGGTTAAATCTTGGCCTCTTCAGAGAAAAAAGAAATGCTACCAACAAAGGCACGATGAAAGCAGAGAGAACAGAAAATACTTCTATAATAGTACCTGTATATTTTATAGCAGTTGAATAACCTTTCCTTTGGGCCTGTTCTTGAAGAACATCTGAACCAGGCCTCTTTTAGGACCATAATGGTACCATATAGATCGGATCCATATGCTGTTGGTCAAAAATGGTCTCAAGTGTTAGAGGATAGCTATCAGCAGAAGCTGAAACCCCTTTCAGTTAACAATAGCTCTCTTCCTCCAGTCAGAGGAGTGAAAATGCTCAGTAATTGTGCCCTGAAAGTGTTTACTGATATCTACCTTTAATCACTGAAAGTGGTTCAGTCTCTCTTTGAGAGAGGAGTAAGCTTAAACGTTAACAGCTAGTGATGACAGCCAGTTGTGCCTTCCATACCTTCTGGACCTGAGCTGCAGATTCAGAGTTGCATGAAGATATAAAAACTGAGCTTCACATCAAAACACTGATATGGAAATGATGAATACCAAAATAGCTCCTAGGATTATAGATCTGCACATAACTGTAAACATAAAAATGACCTGATTTTTGCCAGCAACTCTTTGGGCATATTCTAACTGCACTAGCAAGAAATATTATATTTATTGTTCAAATTTGTGGGACAGCCAAAATAGTCAAAATAGTCCATTTTGACTGTAATCTTTTTCTTGACAGATAAAAGGATTCTCACTGTGCATATTAGTTTGAGTGGGATGGAAGTAGTAAGGAAGCAATGCAAGACTGTGCCTGTACACCTGCACTAGCATCAGCACAGTCTCCATGACACTCTTGTTGTGGCTTTTGTTTAGTGCCTCACCTAAACAAGTTCATATCCACAGCTGGAACCTAAGCACTGTCAAATAACATAAGTGCAATAGGAAGATCAAGATAAGAAACTTTACATATTACTTGTTATACACTCAATATACATCTGAAGTTAAAGCTGCCAGTATTCTACTTTTCATTACTTCATTGTGGCAAATTCCACTCCCTTACCTTAATGTCAGCCTTATATTCAATTCTATTGTTGGTTTACGGCAGCTTTATTTTAGATTGAACTTACAAGTGCAAATACCACCATTTAACAGTGCTCCTCTGTCTACATATGTGATACTTTCCAGTACACTCCAGTGGAGAAGAAGGTAAAAAATATGGTAAAACAGCCTCCTGTTTTGATGAAAAATTGCTAGCAGTTATAACATAATTAGCCAACAAGGCAATAAAAATTAGGTGCCCTGCTCATGAGTGATGCATATCCCACATTAAGACTGAATTTCCTAGAAATTATACACTGAAACATTTTCCAGCAGGTCTTTACCGTATAACATTCATAAACTTTTTTATTCAGCAACACTTTTTCCTTGGAACACAAGAGGACTGCAACTGAGAGAAGAAGTGATATGCATGACTGGAATGATGTGTTTCATCAGTGGTAAAGCTTAGGGGAAATACTAAGAGTTATGCATTATATAACAGAACAGACTGTACTTGAATGGTGAAACCATAAAGTCATTATTTCTTGTATTCCTGAGCAAATAATATTTTTGCTATTTGTAATATCAATTTTTAAATCTCTTTTAATCTCTTGAACAAATATGTTTACAAGAAAAAGTCCAGTTTGTTTAGAATCATTGACCGATTTAGGTTGAAAGGGACTTTGGAGGTCATCTGGTCCAACCTCCTATTCAAAGCAGACCTAACCTAATAAGGTCACTTTCTTTTGGGTTTTTTTTCGGTTGGTTTGTTTTTTTTCAATATCAGTGTTTTATGGCAATAGTTTTCGCTGAAGACCTTGTTCCAAACCGACTTCCATTTACAAGATTGCCGTTTTTATCTTCTCTGCTAAAGAGAAGACTGGTCTGTAGTTACCTTTGGAGCCAACAATCCCTGTACTTTTAACAGTTGAAGTTCAGGATTTATTCTGCTCTTGCCTCTTGCATTGACAACAGAAAAGAACAGAGACTAACCTGAAGATCTAGAGTAAAATACAGTTTAGAAAATGTTCTTTCTGCTGTATCAAAGGGTTTATAATACTGTATTCTAAAGTATAACTGTACCTTCAAATCAAGATTATAGTTTTGAAGCTAATTAATTAATTAATTCTGGGCCTCTCTAGGCCCAGAAGAAAATTACTTAGTTTTTCATATATTTCCAGCGATGATGAGCTGCTGATTCTTCTCAGGTCATAGGAGAGCTGAAAAAAACGTACAGCTAAAGGCCTAGCTTTGCTCTCAGCTGTTCTGGTATAACTCCAGCTCAGCTTTTCTGGTGTTGATGAATTTATTCCAGCTTTACATTGCTACAACCAAGCCAGAACTTAATGTAGAGTCTGCATAAAAGAATTGGACTATTTTCTTCTGTTTTCAGAAGATGTGCCTTCTCCTAGTTAGCCTGTAGTCTCTCTCATCCTTTTCCTAATTTATAATTGAAAAATAATTTATTTTCAAAAGAACTGATAAACTCTACCTGAAAAACTCTGTTACACACAGAGTCTTGCAAAATCCTGTTTTTTAGAGAGAACTCACCTGCAGACAATGAAAATGTGCTGTTTAAGTGTGAGGAACGCCACTCTTAAGCAGACCTGGACTCCTTGTATTTATATATTCTATTTTATATTATATAAAGATTTTTAGTTATTTGTTTTTAAATTCACCTTGTCATTGATTTAGTGACTGCTTTTCTTTGATTTAGGTGTACCAATACATATAGGTGAAACAGTGAGACTTGCTTTGAAACACTCAGAACCAGCTTCTTCAGAAAAACCCTTTAAACTTGGGAAGGATTCTGTGGAGGATTTGGTCATGTTTAGAAACCATCCAAAGTAGCTATGACAACTTAATGTTCCAAGGCCAAGATCTTGTGCACATGCCAAATCTCTGACACTATCCAAGATCCTTATCCAATGTGAAGAGGAAACTGTAAAATTAGAATTGCCTAAAACAACCCCTAGAGAGTATTTGCTGATTCTTGAGAATATTTTTTTCTCACTTCATCTTTTTTTTTTTTTTTTATTTTTTTACATCCTAAAGACAGCTTTTCTTTTAAAGGTCTAAAAGAGGAAACTTGTAAAAGAAAAGAAAATAAGGTGTCCATGAACCCTGGAAAACCAGGTTCCCAGCCAGGTCCCTTCTTTGCAATTTATTTAACCTTCTTTGGTCAGTTAAATGGACTTTGACTGTTTTAGAAACCTCTAAAATATACTAATATAATTTTCTTGGGTTTGTGTTTTAAATGGGAGTGGTAACTAATCTGGGTTTCAACTCTCTCTAATCTGGATCATCTGGGATTAATTCTAAATGCAGCCTCAGGGAGGCTCATCTCAGCAAAGGCGTGTGGTCAGAGTCTGATCAATCACCATGTACCTGGTCCAGGCAGTTCAGATGCTGACTGTATTTCTGGTTTTCAGCATGACATATGGAAGTGAGGCATTTGAACTGATAAAAATCTGCTTTTCTATGTGATGAATATGTTGGATACAGTGCCTGCAACCTGTGCTTTGTGGTAAAAGCTAAGGTCTGTATTAATTCTCTTAGTTACTGATTGTTAATATTGTTTCTGCTTCCATCTCTGCGTGTGCACAGCAATGAGATTTTTGCATCCTGGATGTGTTTGATCCCTTTCTATTTCTCTGTATGTGGCAGGGATCTGCAAGACAGTTTTTACTAACAAATGAAAATGCATTACTAGAGGTATTGATTTAAAAAAACCTAGGCAAATAAATGATGTTTTGGTTTCAGCAGCCATGCTGAGGTTTTAAACACTGGTTCAGGTAGACCCAAACTTAAACATTTTAATAATAGCATATTAAAATAACTGTCTTATATAAAGTATTCTTGGCCATTTTTTGCTGAAAGTAGAGAGAGTGATATATCTGGATAAGTAGGAGTAGGTGGTAATTTTCATTATTGCTCCTTTCCTCTCTCCTTTCACTAGCAGCCCAGTGAGTTGTTACCTGAAGAACTAAAAGACAAAATGGTCAGATCTCCTTTTTAGTGAATTTAAGGAAAAAAAATGCAAAATAGATATCCCAGCTCAGAGGCAAACCTTTGCCCTCTAGTGTCATGCTCTTGAATGCTCTTAATCTACTGAATTAATAGAGGAAAAAAATGTTCAGATGTATTTGCCAGATTTGACATGAGTTAAGGATTGCTTTGATTTGTGAAAACTGCATTTTCAGTGAATAAGTTATTACCCAGGAAAAACTCTCCACTGTGATAATGGCTATCTGCAAGTCAGTGTTAACTTGGCAACTTTAACATTTGGCAGTGGATTTTAACTTTACATAATGCTGAGTTATTATTAAAGTACCACATTGCAGACTTTATGAAGGTATCAAGTTTTCATGTGCTTTTTTAAGTCAGGAAATGCAAAAGATAGGCTTTCTACAGGGGTGGGACTTTAGCTATGCTCTACGTATCCTCTACATTTAATGATTTTTCACTTAAAATGACAATCATCAAGTTAACGCGCATATTTAGTAATCAAAGCCATGTAATATACTGCCCGAACAGAAAGAGCTTCATTTTATGTTTCCAGATATTTTCCATTTTTTCGATTTACAAAATGACCAGTGTTAATATTGCATTGGCAATATTTTTCTTCATTTATTTCGCACATGACTTAAGATGTCTGACAGGTCTTGGTTCAAGGGGGCTGTCACACGAGTCACAGAATTTCTCTTAGTGAAGGTTTCTTCGTGTTTAAATCAAGTGAATCAGAAAAAATATCTGTGAAAGGCAACAAAGTGCTTAAGGATAGTGGAAGATTCACCTGGTGACAGCAGTTTAAAAGAGATGGAGAAAGTGATATGAGACGGATGTGTATATAGGGATGACACGTTATTTGCTTTTTCTTTGTGTCTATTTTGTTGAGTAATTTTTTATCTGACTCTCTGGAGTGAGGTATGCTGGATATACTGTGGCTTTTCAAAATGGAATACTGAAGTGACCCACATGTAACTGTAAGGAAGAACAAACTGTCATTTCCAGCAAAAGGCACATGAAGAAAAGCCCTTTCATATCACTTTGCTTCCTACTCAGTGCTGTTTATCAAACTGTGTAAGATCGCCAGTTTACATTATTTTTCTGAGGAGCTTCATGCAAAGAAGGGTTTTTTACTTTCCAAAGTGAGTATTTTTTTTTTCCTGGCAAGTCTAATGAGGTCCTATAGTAAAAAGATACTAAATATCAACAAGTAAACAGATAATCTGGTATTAATGTTCAATGTGTTGATCCATTTCTAAATGCATATTAATTTCATATAACTTTCCCATCCCTGTAGTAGAATTGAAAGTGGGACATCTGTAAGCCCAGTAATTAAACAAATGAACTAAGCCCCTTTTTTAAAAGAGCCTTTGCATGGCAGTGGTCCTACAGGTTCTAAAAAAATGGGTGTTTTCACTCCACTTTCCAAAGCTGAAGCCAACGCAGCTATAATGTGCATCATGATCCCATGTCTCTCACGTACCAGCAGTAATAAGCTTCACTGATTGCCTTGTCAGTGCAGGAATCAAGTGGTGCTACCACAGAAAAACTAGTAAAGCAGTTATGAGGTTCCTGTGACCCATCAGCATCACCAGTCTTCTCACCTCCTTTTTTTGGAGGATGGTAATTTGTTTTATAGTTGGAGTTGAGGGACAAGACAGTTTGATACATGCAGAGGTGATGGAGCTTTTTAGATCAGAGACATTGGAGATGTTTCCTTTAGCACCAGGCCTACATTAGGAAGTTTTGCTCACACAGTTTATAAAAATGAGTAAATCCCACCTGCACGGTGAAGCTCAGCCAGCAAAGTTCCTGGTGTGGACACAGCTGTGCTGCCAGGAGAAAGCTGCTGCTAGGTTAAGATGTTGGATTCGGAGCTTAGCATAACTACAATGGCACAAAAGCTCCTTCAGCTGACAAACCTTGTACCACTGTTAATGGCTGTGCTTATGTAACACTCACAGTGTCTGTAACTGGAGACAGATCCTAGGCTGAAGCTTACTTAGGCCAGTAGTTCAGATGTACTTTGTGTGAGAATGAAGAGGAGATAAAGATACTGAGAACGGGTGCTGTGAATACAGAGAGATTCATTGGCAGAGCTGGTAGTAAGTGTTCCTTTGGATTGCATGAGCCCCTTTGAGAACTTCCCACTCCATAAATCAATTTTTTTACTTCCCTGGAAGTTACATTTCTTGTGTGTGCCAGTTTCCACTGGCTGCAGGAACATCTGCTGATGTGACTAGGTTTTCTTTGCCTCAGGAACACCAAGTATTTATGCCCTTGCACTGGCAGCTTTTTTATGCTAAAGAGTCTGTCTTAGGGGGATTGCTCTGTGTAATAGAAAGAAGCTGGGTCTTCAGCCATATCAGCCATATATGGGATGTAAATGGGTGCTTAACAGATACTACACTGAGTATGCCTGCTTCACAGTCAGAGCAAAAGGACAACACAAACCCATAACCTAGCAGCATATCAGATTCAAAATATTTCTTCTGTCATCACATGCATCTGCCTTAGGTTATCAGAAAAACACAAGGAATTACACCAGTAAGGAAATATTCAAAGGTCAACCCAGGATCAGTCTGGATGGCAGGTGATTAATGTTTTTTCACTAAGCTTTCTGTCTCTGATATAGGAATAGATAGATATAGGAATGGTCAAGCTCCTGGGAGCCAGAAGCTCCAGGACCCTTTGGTGTAGGTAGACTTTTTTAGTTACTCTTTCTTCCTAAGGTGAATGTGAGAAAGCTTGGATGGATTGCAGCAGTGGCAGACAGAGGAACATGGTTGTGGTGCTCTTCGATCAAAATTGATTGTTCAAAGCACTTCACCATGAAAAACAGGTTGCTGAATGATGATACAATAAGCGTGGAGTGAAGAAGTGATCGTTCACCATTTTCTCCAGTATGAGAAGTAGAAGGCATTAAATAGAGTTTAAATTAGTCAATACATAGAAAATATCTCTAGTCCCCAAGGGAGCCAATTGGAAGCTGGGAGGGCGTTCAGGGCATGCAAGAGTTCCTTGTATGGTCAAGGGATGCTTAACTGGCCAATTCATTACACAGGGTCCAAGGCCTAATGGGAATTCCTCAGATTGTAGAGTGGCCCAGAGGGGAGTGTTGGGAAATGCACCTTCACAAGCAGCCCGTTTGTGGTCTAGTGGCTGGGAAAGGGAGTGAGTGAGAGAAGTATGAGCTTGTGCAACAGTCTTTGGGGCACAGTGTGAAGGTTCACTGGGCAGGCATCATGGGAGTTTACAATAGTGCTCATAAGGCAAACGAGCTCTTCAGGGTCTGTGCTGGGCTGTGATTTGTATTTGTCACATCTGCCCTGAGACAAAGGTCTGTACTTCCTTGTACAGAGCGAACCTACAGAGCTGGGTAGTGGGTCTGGACACAAAGGTCTGCTGACAGGGGAAAAGGAACAGTGAAGAAAGTGATATCCCATGGTGAGCAGCCCTTTGGTGCTACATGGGGGCTTCTTTGGTTGCCCTGGTTCAGGACCAGGAAAAGTGCTAAATGGTTGTTTCAATGGAAGTATTGAAGTCTAAAAGTATGTTTGTTTTAATATTAGGAACTAGTCATGCTAGTTATTGATATTGTTATGGCACATATTTGATAATGTAGATATTTTACATCAATATATTATCGTGTAATGTTTTGACATTATTAAAATAAAAGTATTTTCCTTTTAAATAATGACAATAATGAAAATTAAAAACTCAGTAATTTTGACAAACTATGTATTATGGAAAGTTTTCAGTTTCCTAGTATAATTGAAGATTTAAATAAAAATAGTAATCCAAGTATCAGTAAATTTACCTCAGGATCAGTATATTCTAGTAAATTTACCCTCAGTAAGTTTTGCAGACAACACCAAGTTGGGTGGGAGTGTTGATTAGCAGAAGGATAAGGAAGGCTCTGCAGAGGGGTCAGGACAGACTGGATCAATGGGCTGTGGCCAATGGTATGACGTTCAACAAAGCAAAGTGCCCAGTCCTGCATTTGGGCCACAACAACCCCATGCAACATTACAAGCTGGGGGAAGAGTGGCTGGAGAACTGCTGGGCAGAAAAGGAGCTGGGGGTGCTGATTGACAGAGCTGAACATGAGCCAGCTTGTGCCCAGGCAGCCAAGAAGGCCAATGGCATCCTGGTTTGTATCAGCAGTAGTGTGGCCAGCAGGGCCAGGGCAGTGATCATCCCCCTGTACTGGGCACTGGTGAGGCTGCACCTTGAATCCTGTGTTCAGTTCTGGGATCCTGACTACAAGAGAGACATTGAGGTGCTGGAGCAGGACTAGAGAATGGCAGTAAAGCTGATGAAGGGTCTGGAGCACGAGCCTGATGAGGAATAGCTGAGGGAACTGCGGTTGTTTAGTTTGGAGAAGAGAAGGCTCAGGAGGAACCTTATCACTCTCTACAACTGCCTAAAAGGAGGTTATAGTGAGGTGTGGATCGGTCTCTTCTCCCAAGTAACAAGTGATAGAGCAAGGGGTAATGGCTTCAAGTTGCACCAGGGGAGGTTTAGATTGGATATTAGGAAACATTTTTTCACCTAAAGGGTGCTCAGGCATTGGAACAGGCTGCCCAGGGAAGTGGTGGAATCACCATCCCTGGAACTGTTCACAAACCGTGTAGAGGAGGCCTTCAGTGATATGGTTTGGTGGTGAATTTGGCAGTGCTGGGGTGATGGCTGGACTTGATGATCTTAAAGATCTTCTTCAACCGAGTTGATTCTGTGATTCTATGATTCTATCAGAATTTCCAAATTAATTTTACAAAAACCTGATTGCTTCAAAACAATATTCAAGTCATAAGATACAGCAATAAACCAGAGTATATTAGTGGTTCTCTTATTAAGTGTAATCTATTTGTTGGCCAGAGACTGACAGGTTAGCAAATATGACTGCAGTCACACTAGCTTTTGTAAGTGGGTAGAGAACATGGTATAAGGTCTGCTGCTTTCCCAGCGTGGAGAAAATGATCTAGCACCAGCTTAGAGGCAATGGTAGCACTCCTAGAAGTTCAGAGATGGAAGAATGAACCACAAGAGAACATAAAACAGGGTTGTTTTTTTTTTTCCTTTTCCAAGCTAGAAAAGCCTTTGCCCCCAAGTATTTTTAACCCACATATTTCAGAACATGTCAGACAATTGATTAGCAATCTGTTGCTGAAGTGATGTATTTATCTGATGTGTGGTTTCACTTAGCAGCTACAACACGTACAGCAGAGTTGAAAAAAATGAACTGGAACTCCATGCAGCATCTTTTATTCAAAACAGATGTATTATTTGGTGTATGTTTAACATTCTCCACATAATCCCAACTTGATCCTTAACCATCATGCACTAGAGTGTTGCTTTTAAAGGAGATGAAAATGGGCTGCTAAAATGCTGCCTATATAATCTGAATTATTTTCAACCCTCTTGTTAAAGCTTAGAGATAAAATTCTCTTTTGAACTAAGGTTAAAGGCATTGTGTTTGATATATTGGTATAATTCCTGCAATATAAACACTCATAAATTAAGTTAGTGGTACAGTATGATTTCCTGTAATCTCTTTCCAGAATCAATATTTTATTGAATGAACTTCTTATTTTAACTTCTCACTTACTGACCCAGTGGCACAGCTGTAATGTGTGCTTGATCATTCAATCTCTTTTTTTTTTCAATCAGACTTGACTATGTGGCACTGTAAGAAGGGCATGTTTTTGGAAGCATTGCACTTAATATTGTGTGGAGAGAGATTGAAAATAGCACTGTCGTGCCCTGATGTAGAAATTCCTATCTAAACATCCTGTAGTAATTTAGAAAATGGCTATGTAACATTATCCCCATGTTATGGGCAGGAAAACTGAAGCCATGATTATTTCCTTCTTAAAGGGTGCTTAACTTTAAGCACCTACTATTACATTTACTTTTGTAAATGTGGATTTTATTTTTAAAAATCCTTTATACAAAGCAATTATCATTTAGATCATTACCCAAGATTTATTGCAAGCTTCTGCCAATGAATGTGCAGCTTCATGCACACTGAGAGATTGTATATTCTGAGCAGGTAAAATTATCTCACCTATTGCACCCTGCTGAGAAGGTGTTAATGGCTAAAAGCAGAGGTAAATGAAGAAGCTCTGCAGTAGATCTGGTGGCTGGGATGATCCATTGGCATATGATAGCTTATCCTTCTTCTCTGGTTTTCAGCTCCTGTGACTGCATGAACAAGCCAAACTTCAAGTAGCGTGATTGCCATGTGCTGATCTGGTTTTAGCCTCTTTTATTTTGCATTACAGTAGGATGAATTATCTTAGTAGTAGTAGTAGTAGCAGTAGGATTAAACCTTTTGCTGTATATTCTCCCCAGCAGGCAGTACTTGATCTACTTCTGATGCAGAGGCAGTGACAAAGATAGATGGCAATTTGGAGTTGTTCCCTTGGTTGACATTCAACAAAATTATGCCTGCAGAGAAGCAAGTTTGTGTGCTTTCTTCCCCTCATGTTACTTGTATGTAATGATACAATTCCCACGTAACTCTCTACAAGCCAACTACACCCTTTATTTAGAAGCTCCCTAGTGAAGGCTTCTAGACTAGAAGGACTGGTAGTCAGAGGGAATTTCTACTTGGTAAAACCCAGTAAAAGCGAGATTAGTTGTCTGGTTAAGAATATAGAATATATGACATGCATTTGGGGAACATTTTAGAGGATAGACATCATGGCTGACTAAAATAAAATACAAGGAAGAATGAAATCCCTACAATGAACTCTTGAAAAAAGCAGCCAAAAATACTCAGTGTTGTTGGTCCTGATGGTCTTACACTTAATGGTTTTCTGCATCTGCTGTGAAAGAAACCTTATTCTTAAAGCAGAATTGCAGCTTTCACCACTTAACCATACTTGACGATAGAGGAAAATTTGGTGTATGAAATCTAACTTCTTAAAAAAGACAGCAAAGAAGACCTCAAAACAATCTGTTTAAAAAATCCACTACCACAATTCTCAAAGTCACCAATCTAATTTTTCCTTCTAGAAAAGCACGTGATTTTTGTAAATGCTTAGGACTGGAAATACTGAAATGCTTAATAATAAAATATAATCAATATAATAAACCAAATACTTATAAATATTATTTAGCATATTTATACCAGATCAAGACAGCTTCTTCAACAACACCAACTTTGTAGTAATGCATAGCTCCTGTGCTGTAACCTTTTCAGGAACACAAAAATCACTAGTAATCACTGTTAGTCCACACATACCTTCAAGTACTCCAGGTCTTCCTGGAGCTTTGGGTTGCTACAGCAAAACCTGTTGCTACATCTTTAAGCTTCAGGTCCAATGATTTTATGATCTCCTTCTCTTCAAACTGTTCCTTGCTCCTTTTTTCCTTTGCCTTTACTTGTTTTGTGTCTATAGGCTACACCACATTTAAATATACAGTGATCCCACTGTGGGTTTTGGGGGTAGAGGTATGTTGGGGGCGGAATGCAGGGCAAGCACTAACAGAAAAATTGCTCTTTCTGTGATGGCCAGAAAAACTGTATTAGTTGAAAGAGGGTTTTTTTTAACCAGTGTCAAAAAATCATTTTCTGATATGGCAAAAATTATATAGGTGGAGTTCAAGAGGGTAGAGGATATGTGAAAGCATATTTTTATAAAGGGAAAACTGGACTGTTTTATAGCTAGAGGTTCTGTCCTTAAAATGTCTCTACAGATGAAATTTCCAATTTCTTTGTCCTCAGACATTTTATTCCAGATGGGCAAATAGAGAATGAGTAAGAAGGTTTAAATTGTTGCCTTCATAGACACAGTCAAAATACTCTTACTTGCAAGTCTTGGTCTTATATGTGGATGATGGCACCATAAAACTCTGAGACATCACAGATATACTGTCAATTCATTTGTAGTTCTATTAGTGAGAGATCACCTGAAGCCAGCAAATACTGACTTTATATGAGTATACTATGAAGCTGGCATCTACCCTTATTTTGCTTCATAGAATTGTCCAGCACATTGCTCTTGATGTCTCCAAAGAGTTTAAACTCCATGAAGGCTGGTGTCATTTATCAATGTAGTTGAAAATGGCATTTTGAAGAGATGATGTTCCTGAGGGCAGCTGTGTAGTGCTGTAGCATGAAGGAAACAGATCTCCAAAAGATGCCATCATTGGAAAAACTCAAGGAAAAGGCCAGTCCTAGAAAACACACTGGCACAACAAAAAAGTGTGGTAATCTAGAGAGACAATGAATTGGAGCAGAATAATTTTATATCACCTCCGTACGCTTTTAATAAATGGTTGAAAAGTCTTCCACAAGGAGTTTCTGCTCAGTTTTATCTCATTCAGGCACAGAAGTTGTTAATCTGGTCCCACAAAGAGATGAACTTCCTGAGCAGGCAAATGTTAGAAGTTTTGTTACCTTGCAATAGGAAGTTCTTTTTGTAAAACATTTCAGATTTATGTTCTCAATTCAAAAAAATCTAGAAGCACGGGGCCTGATCCAGACCAATCTGAAGCCTATGACACCTGCATACTGGCTTCTGTGAGCTTTAGAGCACACTCTTTTTTTATTAATTGTCATTTATGCAAGAGTTTTAAAAATTCAGAGAACTCAAAGCGCACACACAGTTTGCACAGTCCATCCAAAGGTGACAGTGCAATACAACAGTTCAGGACAGAAAAAGAAGGATAGTGCATCCAGCAGAACCAACCCCTAACTTCCCTGCTACTTGCTGACTAAGCATAAAGACATTTTTCTACCTCTCCATTGACTGGATGCAACTGACAGCTTAGTGCCCGAGTTCATGCTTCTCCTGGTAAACTGCTATTCATCTAGCCTCCAATTTGCAGAATAAAGGAACCAGATAATCAATAACACTCTCATCTGCCCATATTTAAACATTTATGGGATAGATGTTGACAGATGATCTCACCATCTAAAATCCCTTTGTAGTTAATGGAAGGGCAAAGACACTTCTGCATCATATTTTAATATATGCATTTGTAAATAAGTAAATGTATGTACATATATACAAATTTAAAAACTCGAAAAGGTTATTTTAAATGGTATAATGACAAAACTTAAGGAATAGAATTAGACAGTCTTTCCTAGGTGTATTTTTTTTCCTGTGTTTTGCCAATGCAAAGTCAATTCAGCGTGCTTTAAGCAGTCAGAAATATGAATCTATTGGAACTCCAGCAAAAATATGTACAACAGGTATAAATAAAAATGAAACTCAGGATAGGTGACATCTTTCTTGGGTATGTATGACTGGATCTTCTGTTTACAAATAGATATTATATACGGTTGTGGGAACATTTACAGATAACTGAGCTGAAGCTTCGTTTTGGCCACGTTAATAAGGTGTTCAGTGTCCTGCTTCTCTTTTGGGCTTTTGCACTACTGGAATGAAAGGTATACCATCATTAATGCAGAGAGAGATTCTTTTTTGTCCTGTGTCCAGTTTATCAGCTTTCCCCTTGTACTTCCTCCTTCAGTCTCCCTCCGAAGAAGAGCTGCAACCTGGGAGTCACAGACCTCAGAGAGTGCTTAGCTCCTGAAAAGAGATGCAACTGCTGCTTTGTACAAAACCGTTTATCTTAGTATAAAATCAGTATCTTGTCCAGCCTCAAAAGCTTTTCTGGCAAAGCTAAACTCAAGTCCCAGTCCTCCCTCAGCACAGGGTTGCAAGAACAGCTGTCCTGGCACACCTGGGATCACAAGGAGTCTAATTAAAAACCTGGAAGGCAAACACTTCCCAGTCTGAGCTTTCTGTCGTGGAAGCAGACACCATAATGCAAACCTGACTGATCCATTACACAGATCAGTCAACAAAAAAATGATGGAAAATGCCTTTGTAGTCAGTTGCTGTTTCCTAGTTGTTTGTGAACTGATGGAACCCTCAACATAATCAGTGGGTCGTCATTGTAAGCTAATGAGACAGGCAGATAGTCTTGGAGAAGTTCCTGAATACAGACGTGTTATGTACTTAAGAGATCTGTGTTTGACTGATAACAGCCTAGTCCAATTTGTAGGCCTATAGCATATCTACACTGGAGTGAAGTGCTATGACTTTTTATTGTGATCCTGATTGCTTTGGTAGGGTGAGCCAGCACAGAAAGTGAATAGTGACAAGAAAACCAAGTACAACAAACTGTCCTGTTCCTGCAGGTTGCAATGTCTCTGTGGGCACAGCTGGGTTCTGCTTCTTCCCGTGAAGATCCTCTCCTGAGCAGGGTTGGCATGAGGATCTCTGCACCCCACAATTTCACTGCACAGCTCCTGGTGGCACACCAAGGAATGACTGAAAGCTAGTAATCCTCTTTTCCTCCTCATGTCTTGATACAGAAGAGATTTCATCAGTCCTGTCAAAAGAGAATTTTCATTGGTGTAATTAAAAACTACTTATTTAATACAAAAGTTTGGTATTATAGCAAACTGGCTGTTCTGACCACAGAAAACTGACCATTGTTATGGCTTTATTTAAGCCATATCCCATTACTGATGTTTTTATATTTGTGTTACATTTACTTGCGTGTTTATGTGTGTCATGGTTCAGCACATCTGTGGGACTGTTCAGCTATCAACAAAGCTAATGCAATGAAAAAACTCTGATCTCACTGGGGCTTTCTCTCACCAGCTTGGATGTTATCCTTCAGTTATTCCTAAAGGTAGGTTTCAGCTCCAGGCTGTTTCTCACTCTTCTATCTCCTGGGAAAGAGCACCCATCTGCTGAAGATAACTTGGGCTGTCGGTGTATGGCTGTGTCCTGGTCAGATGCAGGAACCAGTGAGTATGTAAACATGAATGCACCTAGAGGTGGGCAGCCTGCTAAGCCCTGCATTAGACACATCCACTTGGAGTTTTATCTTGGCAGAGATGCAGACTTCTAGATCTTGCAAGCCACTGCATGAGAATGGATGACTAACTGTCATCGATCCTTAATGGGAGTTGGATGTCTCTTGTGCCTCTTGGTCTGGAACAGCCCACACTTCTGTTAGTAAACTCCTGGTCCCTAAACCAGGTTATTTGCATGCAAATTGCCTGCTGGGAGCAGTCCCTGGGATGTTTCAGCTGTCAGACTGTGGCCAGGAATTATTTGGAAGAATTTTAGTTGGCCCAGGCCAAATAGTGCCAGTGAATGTGCTAACAGCGCAGTCAGTCCTGCCTCAGGACACACAAACAACTCAGGCACTGAACTTACTAGTCTGTATGTAGCTACTGATTTCCAAAGCTCCTTGGTTCTTAAGCATGCTGAGGCCATGGTCTTATAGGTATTAGTCATTGCTTCACTGCTGGTGGCCGTCTCTAAAGCTCTGAGGTGTATTTTACATATAAATCATTGAATATTTTAAATTCTGTGGTGATGAAAGTACAGCTTTGTGAGAAGGTCTGAAGTTCTTGATAGTAAGCATGCTGAACTGCCTTTCATTTTGAAGAACAGAGAAGAGACAGTACCAAGCATGTAAATCATACCTGATTCTGCTTCCACACTGTCCTCCACAATGTTGCTGTACCCAAGTCAGGACTTTATGGTCTGCATGGGTTGACAAAGAAATGCGTAAAAATATGGTTGGATGATCAGGCTCAAATGGTAGTGATTAATAGGTCATACTCCAACAGGAGGTCAGTGACAAGGTGAACACCATAAGGGTGTCTACGGGGACCTATCCTGTTCAGTAGTGACCTGGAGGAGGTGATGAAGTGCTTCTTTATGAAGTTTGTAGATGATGCCAAATTTGAGGGAGCAACTGATACACCTGAGGGCATGGCTGCCATTCAGAGGGACCTAGACAGGCTGGAGGAATGGGCTAACAGGAACCCTACAAAATCCAACAGCAATAAATGCAAAGTCCTGTACTTAGGAAGGAAGAATCCCCCTGCAGTGATACAAGTTGGGGGAGTAGCTCTGCTCAGTGGGTCTTGACAGGCTGCAATGAGCATGAACCAGCCCTGTGCCCTGGCAGTGATGATGGCTAACGACATCCTTGGCTGTAGTAACAGGATCACAGTCAGTATGTTGAGGGAAGTTACCATCCTCTTTCACCCAGCATTTGTTGGACTACACTTATAATACTGTTTTACCTTTCCCTCCCAATAAAAGAAAGGCAAAAATAAAAGGAAGTTAATTCAGTGAAGGGCCACCAGAATGGTCTGAGGCTAAAGCACTTGTCTGGTGAGAAGTGCCTGAGGAGAATGGACTTGTTCAGTCTGGAGAATAGATGGCTTCAGGGGGAAGTGAGGGCCTTCTGCAACCCACAAAGAAGTTATCAAGAAGATGGAGCCAGGCTGTTCACAGTGGTGTTTGTTAGGAAGATGAGAAACAAAGGATGCAAGTTGGAGCAAGAGATAATCATGCTGGATATAAAAACCCACCAAGAGGCAAGTCAAGCAATGAAACAGGCTGGAAGAGAGGCTGTGTAGCTAGCTTCCATGCTCAGAGGATTTCAAGACCCAGCTGGGTGAAGCTCTGAGCAGCCTGATCTGGCCTCAGAGTTGTTCCTGCATTGAGCAGGACGTTGGGCAGAGGTCCCTTCCAACCTGAATTATTCTGTGAAACAAGGTCAAATCCTCTGTGATTCACTGAGGCCCCCTTAAAGGTGGTTGCACACTTGGCTCATGACAATATCAGTGATGTGCTGGCTTTTTACATCATCCCTACACAATGGCTATGAATGTATAGAAAATATATGCAGATTTAAAATGTTAAAACCACAAGTGTAATAAATGTCTCGGTTTAATGTCAGTGAGTTAATGCTGAAGAGGTAAAACAGAACATCAGATGTTCTTTCTTTTCCCAAAAGCCCAACTAACTTCACAGACAGAGGATGTCACAGAAGCAGTTCATGAATAACCTGTTTCAACAGCAGGATTTGTGGCTTGCATATCATTGTGGTAACACTACTGCAGCTGCTCTCTCAACAGTTTGGCTTACACTATTCACTTCACCCAGCGATTAAAATACATACTTTGCATAGTGTGGTAATTCAACATGAAAAAATTCCTGGGTGGGCTGCAAATCCCTAAAGATACGTTTTCACCAGTCCTTCAAGTTTCTTAACCTTTTTGCATAATTGTTGTTCTTACTCTGCTTTCTACCTTACAATATGTCAACACAGATTGTTTTTCAGAAAGATAAGAGCTAGGAGGTGTTTCCAAGGAAAAAGAACAACTAAAAATATTTCTACAACATATTAATTCAGTGGCAGTGTCTTATACTGTATTACATGAGATTACTGATCTAATGTAACATGACATTTTACAAGAACACAAAGCATAAGCCTGAAACTATCATAAGATGTGAAAGCTCTTATGCCAGACCTAGAAAGCACCGTAGAGCGATAACATGCCAATTAGATGTGTCCATTTGTGTTACTCGCAGTCAATGGAAGACAGCATTTTCATCCTTCCTTCCAGATTAACCATCTGTGCTAGTTATGAATGAGAGACTGGAGCTGTGAATTAGCCTGTTTATCAAATACAGCATTGTGCAGGCCACTCTTTTTTGGGATTTCCTATTCAATATGGACAGACTTCCCTTCTTTTCCCAGCTCCTGATCCCCCAATTTCCTGGAGGGATGAGGTCTGACCCAGTGGTGCCAGATCGCTGGAAGGGGGCAGGGTTGAAGGGGATGTTTTTTGCAGCCTTTGATCACAGATCTCCTCTTCTACAAAATACAGCTGTGACAGGTTGCTGATGACTCTTGCTACCATGATTCTCTTGTTTCGGTGCAGCCATGTGTTCCAGTATATATTGATGGGCTACTTGGGTCTAATTTGTCATCTGATTTTCCTGCATGTCAGGGGTACTGGGAAATTTTAATCTACTTACTTAAGTCATACTATAGAGGAATGCAATCTAGAGGTAAGCTGACTAATGTGATAGCTGACTGGCCACATCTTATTGGGAAAAAAAAAGTATCAATATTTGATGTATCTTTTGTGGCTGTTCCACACCATTTACGTTAGACATCATATTCCTTGTATCTATTAGCTTATCACTAGGAAAAATTGATTTATCTTCATTGATATGAATCTAACTTACTGAAAGGAAAGTTAGAATGCTAAATTAGGCATATACTTGGGATTTCTGTATCAAAACCCCTGAAATACTCCATCTTTCTCCACTTCATGCAGGGTTGCACTTTCAAAGCCAGATGTAACTCATGTAGCCATCTGATCTTTGTTTCCTTTTGAAACGCTATCTGTGTAATTATACCAAGTCACACAGCTTTAGTTCTCCCCTAACTGAAGTCAGTAAAATTTCCATTGCTTTTAATGGAGAAGGAACAGCTAGTTCAATGCTAGTAAAAGTATGTAGACTGAGGAAAAGACTGTATGCCTGTAGCCTTGCTCCATGCTTAGAGAAGAGGAGGTGGATATGTCAGTAGAATCTCTTCCTCCTCTTCCTCCTCTCTGTAATCAGTCACATTTGCAAAACTGGCATCAGCTGTGAAATCAGAATTGGTTTTCTGTCCAAAACTCACTGAAGTTTTGAACTGAAGGAGAGGTTCAATTTGGGCCCTCTTCCAAGCAGAAACACATTTTGAAAGTTGAACTTAAAAGTTCTTTCTGAAAGCTGCATTACTATTAGCAAACACTCTTTACTGTCACTGTGGGATACAGCACTTTAAATCAACTATTTCATGATGGAATTTTCCTCCCCTTCCTTAGAGGCTGTGAACTGTTCAATCTAAGTCAAGCAGAGCATTGGCAATACTTGCAGTCCCCTTTGGCAGGCGAACAGCAAATGACTCTCGACTGGGATTCTGTCCCAAAACAACTATCCCTATTGGAAACCTTAGCTAAAACAAGGAGCACCACATCTGTAATCTATACGTTCCTCCTGCAGGCCTCCTAAAATAAGGCTAGATAAATATAGAAACCTGTTGGGGCCAGTATGTGGGGATGAAACTTTAATTTGAAGGGGGAGAACAGACAGATGCTCATGTCACTGGGTTTCAGGTAAATCTCAGCCCTGCTCCTAACCTGCTGTGCAAACCTATGTGGCATTTGCATCTAGATGGCTTTCCCAAGTTATCCTGGAACAATTACCAGAGTGTAGAAGGCATGTCACTAGTGCTGGGGTGAGAAAAGACATGTCTGTATCAGACAGTGTTTTGTATTTCGGTGCATTACCACATCTCACTATTGAAGAGTTCACAACCTTAAGAATAGTTTAGGCACTGGAGACAGTTTTTTGGAGACCAGTCCTGCTTCTGCCACATCCTTTGTTATTGTAGGAAAGTTGCTTCTCCATTTAGTATCTGTGTCTCTCTCCTCCTTTCACTGGTTAGTTAGGTTTTGCAAGGATGCACAAACAACATGCTGCAAGAAGTCTCCATCTCAGTAGTTACATAAGCCCTCTAACATTTGCAGAAAATCACCTGTTTGGGCAACTCTGGACAGTATGTGCTACCCATCATATGATACCTGTGTGATGTGCTCAGGCAGTGCTGTTGGATGCAACTTGGTTACTTACAGAGAATAAATACAGGAAAGCAGATAAGAATACTCGCTTGAAAAGCAAAGCAGCCCAGTCCCTATTCAGACATACATGCATTGATGTTATGGAGCTAACACAAGGTATCTGTTTTTTCATTAGTGTCCTCAACTGCAGCATCAACACACAGGTAACACGACTGCAACAGCAGTGTCAATATCACAGAGCAGCAGGAGATCCAGGTGGTCTATTTGCTCTGAAGTACGTATAGTTTGGGATATTGCCATAGCCGGGATTGTGGCTTTTACAATAGGAAAAATCACAGTAAGGGACTCCCAAAGTGCCCAGTGATTCTGAATCAGGCACAAATTGTCCCCTTCATCCAGACAAGTCATAGAAAAAATTGGCATTAGTCTCTGAATTAGAGTGAATACTTGTAAAATGAGAATAAGTGATGCTTCCTGTGGGGTGAATGCAGGTGTTATTCACTGTGAACCCTTTGAAACTCTAGAGGGAAGGCACTGCAAAAGTACTACACATTGTCATCTGAAAAATCAGGAGCAGAACAGGTAAAATATTTGAGACAACAGAACTTCTGTGTATGAAGTATTGCACTGGAATCCGCTAGGCTGAGACTTGGCACTTGCAGAGATAGTCACTGCAGCTGAGGCAGGGTTAGATGTTGAATTAATACACGTGATAGGTCACTGTCCTTTAGTCTTTCCTTCTGGGAGGAAGTAAATAAATGTGTCAGTTTAATCTAGCACATTAACCTTAATCCCACAATTTACTTACTAGGGGATTTGTATAATCTACCCGATAAATAAGGACAGTAATTATACCTGCTATACAGGGCTGTGAGAAATATTTGCAATGAAGCTTGAAGCTGGATTTAAAAACTGTTTTGGTTTTGTTAGAAACACAAAGCTCTGGCCAGGTTTCCTGGAAAATTCCATGGGGCCCAATGCAGGTGGAAGCTCATTTTCTGTATGTGTATGTGTTTGCTTAGCCTTAGTGTAGATCCAGGGTCTCACATGGTCCTGAATACCGGAGAGAAAGAAGCTCTAGGAGCATCTTTGCAGGAGCACAATGAAAGAACAACCTTGAGCTTCATGGAGGTCCAGTCACTGCATGAACCCACCAAGAAGTCTCACGGTGGAGAAAAGCAACATAGCCCCATCCATCCGCTATCTGCTAAGAGGCATTATTGCCTTCTCCATGCAGCCTGAGATGCCCCATCTGTTGTATCAAAACTATTTCTTTAACTTCACTTTTGGGAGAGGAGCTCAAATGTGACCTGAGTGATTAGAAATCTAATAAATACAATTAGCAGGACTACAACAAAAAGTCCTACAGGACTTCAGTAATTCCCTTGAACAGAAAGCCCTTTTCCTCCTACCACAGTGAGTGAAGCTATTCCTTCCTTGAAGATAAAAATGCCTTTCAGAGATTAACACAATGCCATCTGAGGGCTCAGGATATCAAGAGAAGTCTTTTCATTCCCCTGAATTCCTGTTTTCCTGAATTATATAGAAAGGGCAAACTCTTCACTCTTTCCTGAGCACTGGATAACACAGATGTTGAGCAGCGCCTGCGTCGTTGGAAACATAGCCAAGATCAGCAATTGAAAATAAAATAGTACTATCTCCTGGAGATGTTTTTTTGTTACTTCTCCGTGCTAATGGTGTGTTTGCTGGTATGAGGGAGACACAGAGGTCAGGTTTTATACATGTGTTCATTGTAGTCAGTCTACAGTGGTCTGATTTCATTGATGTAGACTCTCTAAACACACACACACAAAGCTTGATTTAGGAATTTGGAGTTAAAGGATATTTAGAGAATTACCATTATTAATGTTGCTCCAGGTGTCTACACAGAATACATGTACTTGGAGGACTTGTGGCTGCCCACATTCACATCCATCTGTTCAGATGGCAGGGTGCCCATCAGAAACTAGCTGGACTTTTGTCCCAGGATACAGGTATTCTGCAACAGAGCGGTCACTTAAGACACACTTTAAACAATATTAACACCATCTCTTCAGCAGGACAGCCTTCCTAGCGGGTAACTAATTGAGCTCCCAGCAGCTTCTGTCAGCTCTTTGCAACAAGCTTATTTACTTGATTAAGCAGCCATGATGATACTAAGTCCTCTGCTTCCTATCAAATCTGGAGGGAGGGGGACTTGGCTGTGTTTTAAGATGATTATGTATGAATCCGGCTTTTGAGTGCTCAGTTCCTATACCTATGTGTGCAGCAAACAGTAAAGGAAATAAGCTTTGAGCCGGCCTTTGCAGGGACAGGAAACCAAGCCTAGTGCAAGTGGTCAGAATTAAATGGAAGAAATCTCAGTAGAGGATGGAAACAAAAAGGTTTAAAATTATACAGTGGTTCACAGTAGGGAAATTGTTGCATCTGTTTTCAGAACTCTCTATCAGGAAAATCTTTCCAGGGACTGTGGTGGTAGATAGGAGGTTGTTTGAGTGGGTTGCCCTATACCAAGGCAACACAGTGCCTTGTAAGTGGGATCTGCTAACCTCCTCCACTAATAAAGCTTTCACATACTTCTGTAGGTAATGTGGCAGACTCCCATACACAGTCCTCTACATCTAAAAATAGAGGCATCAACTCTTTTAATAATAACCCCTCAAAGTATATGCTATTTTTACTACTATCTAAAGACTTCAGTAGCTTCCTCACCATTTATGGCACCTTTCAGACACATTCTAATTACTCATTCATACCATCAAAAAAAGCCCCAAACCAAATCCTGGTGTGCTTTAGGAAGTATAAAAGAGAGATAGATAGCTGTCTTCAGATGTGTCAGAAGCTGATTGCGGTGCTGCTCTAATGCACCTGTTGATCATCTCTCCTTTGAAACAGAATCAACTTCATGAGTTACTTCAGCTAATCCATTTAGAAGCTGGTTTATGACTGTTATCAGTTATTTTCTTATGACTGGTCTTCCTGGAAGGACCCTAAGGCTGTGTTGCAGTAGCTTTGTGTTCAGTCCTGTCTTGGGACCTTTTTTCTGTCTGGATAATTTGTAGTAGGTAGCCCTGTTTCTAAGCTCATTTTGTGCTGTCCCTGACTGTGCTTTCTGGATGAAGCCCAGGCCAGATCCTTACCTCACCTGGTCTGGGACCATCAGTGGATATGGGTACTGCCACTGTTCCAGCCCTGCTCACACCCCAAGGTGTGAAGGCATTGCATGCACTGCACAGGGGTCACCCTTAGCAGTTGGCTTGTACCCCTGAAAGTCCTGCTGTGGCTGGATGCTTAGTTAATGCCTAGGTTTTCATGAGTTGTGTCCCTAAGGAGAGCATGCCCTGGTTTGGAGGTGTTGTATTTTGAGGGGGCACATGGCTTTTTTTTCCTGCAGGGAAAATAGAAGAGTGTTTCTTGTTAATTGTGTCAATAGACAACCACAGTTTGTGGAAAAGCACAACAAAAAAAGGGCATCGTTCAACATCCTCTCTGATTTATGGATTGTTTCTAAATGAACTCTTTAACAATAGTATTTGTTCCCACAATACCCATTAAATGCAGATGGCTGATTTATTTCCCTGATGTTTCCACCAGGATGCAGTTCCAAACTGTGCGTGGCAGGGGGATTACCTTACTTGCTGGGTGGTTGAAGTCACTTGCACTTTAGCCTCTCGCTGCCACCTGAGGCATATGGTAATCACCCAACAATGCACTGCCTGTCATCTTGTATTGCTTAGACGTGTGTCCTACTTCAATGCAGCCTTGTCAAAAGTCGCTTTGAATTATTAGCAGAAAGGCCACCCAGGAGACAAAGATACCACAAGCAAGGAGCACAGAGCAAGGTATTAACTGGGCATTACAGTGCTATCAATGCTGAACAGTTCATGTGCTATATATGTGATGGTGTAGTAGGCTAAATCTTATAAGGACTATGCATAATGTTAGTTCTAGCTAAGTGAAGGTGTGGGTGGGTGAGGGGAGCTATTTTGCCTTTCCCTGGCCAAAATGTAAACCTGTAGCTGCAAATGCATCAGTCCTGTGGCTTGCTGTCACAGACACTTGAAGAAAAGGTGAAAATGGCTGGGTTTAATCATCTTCAAGTTATTTCTTAGTTACAGTTACAGAACCATCAGCAGCAATTTCTCCCTTGATCTCCTCAGTGGATAGAGAGAACTATCCACAGAGACATCACTTAAATACAGGTGTAGACTTATGGTGGGGGAAGGGGCTTAATAAGTCTCCTATCAGAAATGCCCAATGTGGTGTGTGATGGCCCCATCAGGGCTGTCTCTGCCTTGACAGCTGAGCGATGGAAAGGTTGCTGTGGTTGTACAAAGGAATCTATAAAGCATTATGGAGATACATGCTTTGGGAAGATGTTCTTGTAGGTTGTCTTTATGGATGTGGTGGTATTAAGCCCAAACAGCAGGAGCTCAGGAGGTGCAAGGCAATGTGATGAAGGAGAGGCTGTTTCACAGATGAAATAATGATGAAAGAATGGAATTATGAAACCAGATACAAAGAGTACCATAAAAAACAACTTAAAGGAAAATAGATATTACTTCGATTTCCTGAGGCTCTTGGCAAAAAAAAAGTGCAAGTGACAAGTTTCATGATGTTCTGGGCCAGGGAGACTGCAAGCAACTTGTAATTAATACTTAGCAACAGACAGTAATTGTGGTCAGCCTCTTGAGTTAATGCAACTGGGTATTTCTGCACCTGTACAGGCATGTTACAAAGGCAGTGGTAATGTAAGTTTCCCTATGCTCATCAATTTGGTGACAGATGAGCAAGATAAAATCAGCTGTGAAATGTTAGTTTGGTGATGTAAAACAGAGGTTTCACTGCAGGAGAACAGTTGCTTTATACTTTGTCACTACCGATGAAAAGAAAAACTGGCAAGTATACTTTGCTGTTCTTCATTGTGGTGATTACAGACTTTTTTAACCTGTTGCTCTTGATAGGCTCTTTAAATGCCTGGCCACTATGGAGAAAGAGTAATAAAGTGTATAATCTTCCATTAAAGCTTAAGTGAGGCCAGCATACTGTGAATGATCAGTAGATATATATCCTTTGTGCAGAGGCCCAAGGGTAGAGTTGTTGATGCGTAGTGTGTTATGTTAGGCATTGATGAGGATGAGACTGTGGCATGTCTTCAAGTGAATGTGAAGGAAGGGGAATGTTGTTGTTTGGATTTGGGATGGGGATATTGCTGTCTTTGCACTTTCCTCACTCCTCATTCTGTTACAGAAAAATACCTTGCACCACCTCGAAAAAGGATCAGGAAAACTGGGTAGGTGTCACTGGAATTAAATAGTTGGGGATACCTGACAATAATACTCAAGAGAGTATGCCTGCTTCTGTAGTTGTAGCTTCATTTACTGATAGTTTGTCCTTTCTTTGGTGATGAATTTCTTTAAGGGACCTTATTATTTTTTGAGAGGTTCTCCGGAGATGTGTAACTTTGGGCTTGGAGTAAGGGGAGGGGAGGGAACAACCAAACAGAAAAGTCCCCTCTTCTCCCATACATGCTTCTACCTAGAGCAACTGAGACCCTGAATCAGTAGGTGTTTTGGTCAATATTGTGAAACAATTCATTGGCTATAATTATGTGAAAGTACAGACTTTGAGATGAGGGAGATAACTGGAGTAGCTCTTTATTCAAGCACTCTAGTGGGTTTTGCCAGCATGATACCTATTTTGAGTGCAAATGGCAACTAACAGACTGAGGCAAGTATGCTTTTATTTTTTATACTTGGGCTGCTTACTTTGTATTACCAAACTTGTATGTTGTGGTTTGGGGTGAAGTGAGGCAGAACCATGTGTTAAATACCTTAAAAAATTGATCCTTAATACCCAGCTACTAGAGTGTTTCAGTTAGTGGTATCATGCTAGTATCCAAGGTGGAACCCTTATTTGAAGACTTAAAGTACTATCGTACTGGGAGATGGCAGATTTACTTGATTTAACATACACAGACCACAAAAAAGCCAGTATAGAAAGATTTCTTTTAATGTTTTTAATTGCAAGACACAAGAAGGAGTATGCACTAATTTTAGGAGGTATGTGATCAAAATGCCTAAAGACTTACTGGAATGATGTGACAGTGTATTTAAGAAATTGAGTCATGCACTTGTATGCATACTTTGGTGTTCATTTTGAAGGCTAGCTAGTGTATATATAAGATGAACAAACAGCATCTATTATTATTTCTTTTTTATATTCTTTGCACTGTTCCCAGAAGGGAAAAGGTTTTTGTTTCAGATTTTATTCTCTCAACTTTCTCAATGTGATCCATGAAAAACTACCCAACGTGGAATCTGGTAACAGTGCAATGTAGCAGGCTTCCTTAACTCCCTTTCAATTTTGTAACATCATAGTTAATCGACAAGAAATTGTTGCTGTGGCCTAGGGAAGACCTTACAGTTACTTTTTTTATAAGGATAAACCCATCATGTACAGCTCTGTGGTTGTGGTTAGTCTGTCAATTGAGATGTCAAACTTGCCTAAGGCAACTACTTTCTTTTATTCACATTAAACAAAGAGGCTTTTGAGGCACCCTTGTAAGTCTGAGACCTCACTTGCCTGACCAAGTAAACAATGTCATATGTGCACTTTGCCCCCAAAACAAAGGAGGGGAATATCCCATTGCTGTGTTACAACCTATTTAGCTCCTTCCTGTGGGATGTAAGGCTACACAACGTTTCCTCTTATGAAGGTCTATTGTACTGTACAGTCAGAGGCGGGCTTTCCCACTTCTTCCAGTCCCTAACCTTAGATACCTCTTCCTGATGGATCTCCACCTCTATGTGTTTGACCCTCATGCCTTCATATTTGCTGTGGATTTAATTTATTTAATTGAAACTAAAACTTTCAGATTGACTTCTTAAATTGTATAGTTTAAAAAAACCCAAAACTTTTAGAGTGCCTTTTGGTCTGTTTTTGCACAAGACATTGCAAAATAGAATCTTAGTTCAGGACACTGTTGCTATTTTATTTCAATATAAATACCTAAGCCCCTCAGGAGAGGAAGGGAGTGAAGGCATGGTAATTGTGCTAACAGTACTTTGAGACATGTGACTTGTTTATTTAAAATCCCATAGTCTGAAACCAAAGATTTCTAAGCAGAAGCATGACTAAATTGCAGTAGGAAAAACGAGTAACAGTAGATCTTTATGTGAAAAGGCAGCATTTCAGCTTAAAATGAGGAAAAACCTTTCCACTGGGGTCAAATTTTGAGGTGCATATATTCTACTTCTGCCCTGCACCTTTGTAATATCTACACATTTCTAGATAAAGCCTTTTTTTTTGCACTGTAGTGTGTTGTTCAGATAAGAATGTGGGCTTACCTGTGCAGTTTCTCTCCATGCAATTTCTTCCTGGTGACAGAAAATCAACAAGCAATAAGCCCTTGCCATCTTTGGAAAGAAAAGTTACTCCCGGGTTAGAGCCTGAATTGGTTAAAAAGGTGATTCAAAGTCATCCAAACAACTTTGATTCACAGTAAATGAAATGTGGCTCACTGTTTTAGTAATCTCTTCAGAAACACTTTCGATTCAGAGATAGCATCACTGTCTTATGTAATAAACCGCATGCACCTTTTAATGAGTTACTTGAAGTAGCTCATTGTAGCTACTTGTAGCTACATTGTAGCTCAAACAGTGTCTGTTTTTTCTCTATTATTCGCCTCAGTTCACTGCTAGTAGGTAGCTATTTACAATTCTGTATCCATGTAAATCCTGGAGCTTTGTTAAAGCTTTAATTTAATATATGAAAAGTGAGGTACTGAATATATGTATGTATAATATATGACAACCGTCTTTGTAAAGAAGGTGTGAAGAACCTTATTATAGCAGAATGTATTTCACCTGAAAAGCCTCCTGCAATGTGGTTATCCACATAACTGCTTAAGTTCTCTGTGGTTATAGCTCTTCCAGTTTGCAATCTCTGACATGCAAAGGGTGATGTGATTGCTGTAGGAATGCAGCTACTACTTCAGGTCCCTTTAAGGAATGTTTTAATACTCTGGTGCTGGATTCTGTTTAATGACTGTATCATAAAGAAATTAAATTTTTTCAGGACTTGGGAGACCCAGGTCAAATTGAAGGCCAATGCAATGTAATACAGAACTAGTAGCATAGAAGGAAATACAGATGCCTGTTCCCCAACAAGCTTTAATGAGTAATTATGGAAGAAATTGCTTTAAAAAAACCCTACCAGAACGGAAGTATCATGGTGAAAAAGCACTGTAAACAATGAGTGGAGCTTTATTGTGGTTTTCTTTTTGTTTTGGATATTTTCTTTACATACAAGCTAGCAGTTCAGTGTGCAGACTTTTTTTTCAGCTCAGAAATCGTACAGCAGCTAGAATGTTGTACTATAGGATGGTACTTCTGAAGTAAAGGCATAATGCTGGAAAAGCAGGCTTATCTCTTTGGTTTCTATAATAGCACCTGCAGTTAGACAGGTTTAGCATTAGTATAAATACATAGGATTTGAAGTTTAAGCAGTATTATAGATGGCAAACCTATCTAAACTGCTCAGTCGTAGTCACTCTTAATTAGTTTGGACCAAGGCAAACTACCTTCTTAAGACATTTCACCTCCATATTCTAAGTAAGCTGAATCTGCTGAACGGGGAATGTTAGACAGCAGCCTTGCTGTACATGGGAAGGAAAGTTAAGGTCAGTCTTTGTAATTTTATCTAAAAGTTCATTTGGTAGCACAGTATCAAACTTCAAAGCATCATAGAATAAAGGCTTGCTGGATGTGCTCTAGCTCAGCTGAAACGTTTAGAGCTCAGGGCACAAATGGTTGAATAGTTACTGGGTGATCTGATTGTAATAGCCCCATATGACTTGTATCTCTGATCACTCTGGTTTAATCAACTTTGCCTGGCAGCAAGACATGGTACAAAGTGAATCTGCATCAGATGTGAGCACCTTACCACATTTATGTCAACCTAGACAGGGAGCAGAATGTGGAGGTTACGCTGCCTTTGGCTTTTGAGCCAACTTAGTGCTGGATGCAGGAGGACAGAAGATATCTGATCCAGTGTGATGTCAGAGCATTGTGAACAGATAATTAACATAACTAACAGATAACTAATGCTGAGTTGATATGTCAACTTTTTGGAAACTTGTTTGAACTGGCAAAGCATGAGTAGCAGATAAATGCACTATGTCACGTAGGC
>JANHGB010042071.1:0-23610 GCA_026283785.1 Coracopsis vasa
GGGGGAAACAAAACAAAAAGGGGGGGGGGGGATAAAGTTAGCATTCTTATTTACTTGGCTCAGTTCTCAGTTATGTGAAAAACATAATTAAATCATTTTGAAGTCATAAAAGACATCTATAATATCTTTTTCCAAAGTCTAATTTCATGCCTCTTCATGGAAGTAGTACCTCAGAAATTGCTTCTCTTCATGAATACAACTTCACTTGACAGATTAAATCCTCAAAAAATTGCCAAGCAGAAACCTCAGACTCACAAGGCAGTCCTTTCCTGCAAACTCAGCCAAGAACTTGGAATCAATTACATAAAAGGATTGAATAACAACAGATCCCAGAGAATGGAACATTTGATTCAGTAATCGAGCTTCTTACGTGCACAACTAAACCCAGCCAAGGATAAGAGAAAGGACTTTAAGCTAGAAGAGAATTTAAAATTGTTAGCAAGGAAATATTATACTGGAGAAATAAAATTCTTATTCAATTGTCAATTTTTTCATTTATTCTTCCTGGGAGACAGACATGCACTTCTGAACTGTGGCAGGGGTTGGAATAAGTGATACATTTTTCAGAAGCAGCATTTACAGTGTCTGCCAGCTAAAGAGGCAGTAAGTAGGGTTGGCTTGAAAGTTGGCTTGTGGACTGTATTTGCCCCATTGGAGGTACACAGTTCATGACAAATTCCACTTAGAGTTGTATATCGCTGCTTGTGTCTGAAAAGACTCACAATTGCCAATTCTCAAAATACTGTTGCAAGTGGTTTTCTTAATGGCTCAGTTACTGTAGTGTTACGAATCTGAGTCTTGTCTCATATGTCTATGCTACTGTGCATAAATACAGACACTCAGAGAAGCTAGAAAATATGAACCTTCAAATCTCAAAGCTTAGAAAATCACTGTGAACGAAACCTACTGTCCTGATGTCTGGGAGGAAATGCACCATATATGTTTGGTGATTTGTCATCATCTCACCATGCATCCAGCTAGGATTGTTTAGCTGTAACATTTCTGGAAGAACTAAATACACATAGAGCACCAGTTCAAAACATGATCAGCAATAAAACTGTGAAGTATGGTAACATTTGCTGCCATTTTACCATGACTCCTCTTTCTTCATTGCTTCTCTTATATTTTACCCAGCTAACAAGACTTTAGCCTTTGGCAATTGCAATTGATTCAGTGTGGCTGAATTTGAGTTGCAACAAAAGCAGAAGTATTGCTTTTCATTCATTGCTTCATTTAGGTGTTAAGTCAGTGCAGCAGCTACACTGCTCAAAACTGCATCGTTATTGCCCATACATTATCTTGCGATAGGCACAAATAATACCTAGGAATTATTTTACTTGTTACTGAATATTTTCCATAGTACAACATTTGTTATTTTCTCATTGTGTTTCAGCACCTTTTTCAAAGCATTTCAAACATCTAGAGCCCAAAATAAAACCCTTCCTTTAATTCATGTGATAAATCAGACAACTAATAAGTGGCATGCTCCAATAATGAATTTTTTCAGCCACATGTAGTTTTTATTGTTAGATAACAATTATATTTTTGTATAGCTGTATGTCCCATTTCATCTACAGGAAAAGAAAAATGCAGTATTTCACAGCAGATGTCATTGACACATTATATTAGTGGAAATAGTGTAAATAAATGTCATCCGTGTATCCTGCCCCTTTAGCTTCATTCTCCAAGGTGTAAGCTGAAAAGGCTGATAAATAAGTTAATAAAACATGATGTAAAAATTCTCAGCATCCCACAGTCTGAGATTATTAGAGGCACAGCTGCAAAGGATAACATCAAAAATTAGCAACTCAGGTGATATGCTTTAGAGGTTAAACTGTACTACAAAGATCAGCCCTATTTCTAGCTACTGATAATAAATAAGGAATCGCTATGGTATTTACACAAAGGCTTCATGTACTACTTAAACATTTGGCTACTATATTCTGGCACATTAAAAGTTAAGCTGGCTCTCCCCTGGCTTCTAGAGGGAGAAAAAGATGGGGGAAAAAAATACCTGTTTCTTTTTTTCTCCAGTTTCCATTTTTAAAGCTTCTGATATTTTTGAGAACAGTCCAACTGTGCCAAGTGCTTGGCTTAAGACAACGAAGACTGTGTAGGTTTCTGGGGGATTTGCTGCTTCTCTCAAACTCTATTTTGATACATTCTCTCCACAAAGTATAGAAAAATACTAGTATCTCTCAGGCTAGCTTTTCCCTGTTTCTTCAAGTAGAAACATAGGACATGGATGTAACTCTAGTTGCTCTTGGCTCATTCCAAGCTTGGCAGAGAGCCTGGTCATCTTCTCCTTAGAGAACTGTCATGCTTCAACTACGTAGGATTCAGCAAGCAGAGCCCCCAACATCCAGATTAGGAAGGTAACAAAGAAATGCATCGCCTTAGTTTACATTTGTAACTATTTTTTGCATCTCAGCATCACAAGAATTATTATTATTTTTTTTTTTTCTGACAAGACTGGTCTAGTGGAAGGTGTCCCTGCCCATGGGAGGTGGGTAGATCTAGATGATCTTGAAGGTCACTTCCAGCCAAAACCATTCTAGCATTCTATGATCATCAGAAGCTACACATCAGAAGATAAACTTGGTTACAGGTCTTATAACTTGGAAAAATCAAGACTGTATTTACCCGTCTGTAAACCGTTCTTACAGGAGACTGTTTTCAGCATGGTATAAATTTTGCGTGTCATTTGAAGACTCATAAAGAGCTGTGTGTTTTGCCCTCATAAAATAGGGTTATGAAATTTTGCAAAATTATATAGTCATTACATAGTCTTCAGCAGTTCAAAGAACATGAAGCAAACCTTTCTCCTGAACCACGTTTGTTGGTAGTTTACTAGTTATGCAGTCAAAGAAATCTACAGCAGCTTTTATCACTGTCAAGAGTAACAAAATCTTTTAGTGGAAGAGCTCTCTGAAGGCAGGAAGCCTTTTACAAATATGGAACATCTTTAGTTGGGATTAGATATCCTTTTTCCTTGACTTAGTAGCAGAACTTTTTAAAAGATGCTTAGACTTCAAAGAGAATTTTGCTCCACAGAGATAAATATTTCCACCATTTCTATAGCATTCAGTCATGCTAGGAGTTTGAACAGCAATTACAAGAAATTCAGTTATAGTATCACCTTTCCTTTTTTTTTCTTGAAAATTAATAACAGAATATAACCAGGATACAAGCACCTTTCCTGCAGTATATTTGTATTACTAATGGGCTTGTGCCTGAAAAATTATACTGTTTACATATTGATGATAGCTAAGTCCTTATGCACTCATGAGAAGAGACATGCACAAATATATTTATAAAACATCAGTGAAACAAATTGATATATGACTGTTAATTATCTTCTTGCCATTCCCTGTTTCCAAGCCTAGTGGAAAAGCTTTGTATGTCCAAAGTTAAAGATGAGATTGGAAGAGCTGAGAAAAAAAAAAAAAAAAATCCTTTATTTATTTAATGACTTTTAATAAAAGCCATTAAGTACATGAATTTCAGTACAGTCTGTACAGTAGAAAATCTGAATAGATGATTACTGTGAAAATAAAAAGGCAATTAAAGAGACAATAATTTAAAACAGTTGCAGTGTAATTAGATTTTTCATGAAGAATAGAAAAATTGAGAATTAAATTGGGAAAGCATTTTCAGCAGCAGCTAAATGTAAGTGTGTACAGTTCACCTTCACTTTTTCTAACAACCAGGATATAATTCTATTTAAATTTAGAAAAGGCCTTGCTTTATTTTGTAAAGCCTATCAGCACAAACTAATTTCCCCCTTCTCACCCCTGCCAAGTGCAAGGCTACCTTGAGACTATACAGAAAGTATTAGAATTGATCGGTCACTGCTGCCAGGTAACTGAAGGGATGGTCTACGTCAAAAGCAAAGCAGTATTTCTGCACTTGCCTTCTTACTAAAGGAGACCAACACACACACACACACACAAACACACACATTTCTTCAGATAAATTATTTCTAGCAACTTAACTCTGTAATACTACTTCTGAGTAGAAGATTGACTTTTAAGCAGTTTGGGTTTTAACCCTGCTCCTTGAATTCACTACTTCTGCTGCACATTTTGTATCTCCTGCACTCTTGCTCACAGTTTCTTTTGGCTGAAGATCAAATTTTCCTCAACAGCTGCTGAAGACATACTGGTAATTGATTTATTATGGCTTCATTATATTCCCATATTTACAGTATACAACATGATAATATAATATGTAGATTATAATATTATATACAACATATATATGATATTATATGTAAAATGTTACATATTACATAATATATTTCAGTCTTGATCTTCAAGAACATTACCTGGACCTCTATTTTTCTGCGTGTGTTTCAATAGATAGGTCTTGTTTTTAGCCCTGAATTGGAGATGGAGTCTGAAAACTTGCAAGTACAGCTTCTAATACAGAATCAGCTATATATTGTTTCCAACAACAATGTGTGAGTTGTCAAACAAGATTCAAAGCAACAGTTACAGGCCTGAGGGGTTTCAATTTAAAAAAAAAAATAAATTTTCTTTTTTACTATATCTTTCATTTGGTCTAGTTCCTAAATTAAGTGGCTGAATTTCAGAAGCACTGGGTATTTTTTAACTCCAGCTGTTAGAAGGAATTGTCTCAATGGGAACTATAGCTGTACACAATATCTCAGGAAAATATTTAATTTGTGCATCTAAATCTGAATTTAACTGATTAATTTAGCTACCATCTCTACAAACAATTAATAATGCTGCTGAAACAAGCAAAGTGCCTGTTTATTCAGCATTCTTTTGCAGCCCCATTGACTTTCAATGATGTTTGGATTGAAGAAATTCTGACATTGCTGTCTTGGGGAGATTTTTTTCTTTCCCTTACAAGTTTCTGGGTCTTGCCCTTGCAGTAAGGAAATCTTGACACCTTTTTGATCTATCTCAACTTTTTAATTTTGCTACATGTTCCTCATTTTCTCTCCCTCCAGCACACTACCAGAAGTTCTCCATTCTGAACACGCTCAGTTATTTCCCAAAAAGAACCATTCCAAACTGTTTTACTGTCCTCAGCCCAGCATACAGAACAAAGAACTGTAGAAACAAAAAGCTTTTCTTTCTACCTGCTTCTAACAGAGTCTCTCCAACTAAAAAAAAATAACACGACATACTTACAGAGCTGTGAAAAACAATTCTAATATCACATTTTAAAAAAAGAGGGGTTTCAGAAGACAAAAATGTATTATTTTGCAGCATTTTCCCTTTCTTGTTTCTGTTAATGAGGTTTGACGGCAAGTCAGAATAGAAAATTCATTATTGCAAGCTCCTCACTGTTACCCAACTACAACTGTATTATTACTTAAAGCACTGTAATATACATTAAGCCTATAATATATTCTTTTCTTCTTTTTTCATGCTTTTATGACGACTATGAATGAACTTCCTTACCTCTAACAATAGCTACTGCTTGCCTCTTTCTAGCAGCTATGGCCACCACCTCCCCTCAAGGCAGGTTACCACCAAACTCTTCCATCCTGCCGTCATCTGAAGCATTGCAAATGCAAATGAACTTGATCAGATTTTTTTGTGTGTGACAGCAACATTTCAGAGCTTTCAGGAAGCAGTAATTGTTATCTCCTGCAACAGCTCTTTCACAGTCCTTCCACATCTCTCTCTATGTAACTCTTACCAAACTCGGGCGAAGAAGGAAATTCATCAGCCTTCAGTGGCTAAATTTCAGTTCACAAGCAGTTTTGACAATTTCTTTGGCGTAGCATTGCTACTTGTTGTATGTGTCTTTCTTTTAATATAAGAACATTTGTTCTATGGATGGCAACAAAAAAATTGCTGGATTCTTACTCCAATTCTGGTGCTAAACTACTTTGTCATGTTTCCCTTCCCTAAACCAATCTTTCCTTCCTGTTTTTTTCCCACAGTTATAGAAAAACACATATGAGCTGCCACTATAATTCAGGCATATACCATTTTCAGAACCATACGATAAGAATCAACTGATAACAGACACAAATTTTAAGAGAATACGCTACATCACAAGATGAATCTGCAGTAGCAGGATAGCAACAGAGGGTGGTTTGTTTTTTTTTTCTTTATAGAATTAACTTCATTATTGCATCGCATGGCTTTTGTATTTGCAATAATACTTAAATATCAGGAAAAAAATCTTCCATCTCTGTATACCGTAAAGCTATACTCTAATGACCTCAGTTACAAAGTTATGCCATTTACTTAGTCCTGCACTATACTACACAGAGTAACTTCAGAACCATGTTTCAACATATGGTATGGTTGTACTGTGTGAAAACAGAAGTTTAAACACAGTTTAATTATGTGAACATTTGAATATACATAAATATGTGCATACATATTTAACACAGTTTCAGAACTCCTTTCCAAGCCGTACTATCTAATGCAAAGTCAGCCTTACATTTGCCTGACGTAACCTGCAACATCCATTGAAAACCTAAGCCAGAACACAATCTAAACAAGTAGACAGTGTGCACCCTAGCAGTCACAACCAGTTTTAAGTTATGTCCTTCAAGTAGCTGATGAATGGACATTTATGTCTGTAAGATAGGTCTATCAGAAGAGCCCTGAATAAAATAAAAACTTCACATACCATTAAAATTAATGAATCAGGTCAAGTCAGGTAATTTATCACCTGCCTAAATTGGAATCCAATCTGAGGCATCCTCTAAAAAAAGACACATTCAAATGAGGCAACATTCACAGGGAAGTTCACAGTGAAGATAATAATTTAAACGAGAAAATGCCTGCATAGTTTTAGTGAAGTCTGACAGGGATTCTGTGCAAAAGCAGCATGGTAAGCAAAAGCAAATTTCCACAAATTAATTTGACCTTGATGAAAGGCACATATTTTTATCAATCAGACTTAACAAATATTGACTTAAGGCATTAACCAAAGGCATACATAAACATTCAGGTTGTTAAAACAGTTGTCAAGTTCACTTTCCTTCTAAAATCACAGTTTGCTGATAAAGATCTAGCTGAACTTCACCTCTTAAAAAAAACCCACAACAACCTGTATTGCCTCATAAAGCAGAAGTCAGTTGGATTAGTCTTCTCTGCCTATCAACTGCTAAAAAAAGATGTGTCACGCAGGCAGACTGAAATCTAGAGCCAGAGTGCTGGCTAGGATAGATGTATAAATAAATAAACCTGGTACAATTATAACCACAACAGGCTCCATGGCCATGGCCCATCCTCCTACAGCAGCACCAGCCAGAAAGCTGGGAGTGGGGGGGAGCAGAGAGGGCATGCTATTCCTCGTGACCATCATTTATCACGGTGGTTTTATTTCCAGTGGAAGGCCAGCAGGGCAGCATACTTCAAGGGGTATGTTATGGGTCACCAAGTAGAGGACTTTCCTAGGAAAAGAGTAATAGGCAGTAACTGACTCATTTTCAAAAATATGAAAGATGAAAAGACACTTTAATGGTACTTTCTACTTTCCATATTTAGTGAAGTATTGGCCCTTGCCAAAAAGGGAGGATAGCAGCTTGTGTAAAATGGTGACATCTTATTTCAAGCCACTCCAGCAGCAGAGTGAAGAATCAACCATCACTTTGAGAAAAACAAGATTTCCAATAAATTTCCCAAGCAAAGTGTGCCCACTAGCACTCACTGAGAAGGGATAAGATCTGTACTGCCAAGCAAGGCAGGAGGTCCAAGCTAGTGCTGAGTGTCCCTGCAGGAAAGGCTCCCCACTTGCAAGAATGGAGAGCTGTTGAACTTCTCTCTCCCCCAGGATCAAACCCTTCTATGAACTGTCAGATTCTGTGGAAGGAGGGAAGAGTAGGGACCTCAGCAGAAGTCAGGCTTCAGCCAAGCACTTTCAAACATTCAGTAAGGTGAGTGCAAGATTAGATTTGAGGAGCACACAAAGGCTTTTTCTGTACCGTGATACTCAGACATCTATTTTGTGTCACATCCAGCCTTCACCAAAGAAACACCGTGAGGCATTTCATGACTATGTTGACATTTCAATTATGCTGCATTTAAATAGATTTGGTTGTGCTGAGTCTTATTTCTTGCTAAAATACTTCCCATTCTAAATATAGATTTTAAGAGTTATTTATTAAGTCAAATTCTGACAGGAAACATACCGAGGAAGCAGCAAAGCAGAATGTCACAGTATTTGCCTCCTCTTTTAAAAAATTCTTTCTATCTTTTTTCATCTGCTGCATGACCGGAGGCTGTGCACAGACAGCACTGCAATGACAGAAACAGAGCTCTGTAAGGAATCCTTACACCAGATTCAGCATGAGAAAAGGCAAAAGGTTTCTTTTCTCTGCAGCCTCCTAGAACTGACTGTAAAATGAGCTGGAGATCAGCCTACCTGCTGGCCTGACCAAAAAGAGTGCAGGCCAAAAGAGTGCAAAAGAAATCCGTGAACAGCCTAAAAATGAACACTGTAAGTAACTAAAGCCACTTCACCAGCCAAGTACACCAATACTTTTTCCTCAAATGTCCTTAAAGTATATAGGAAGCAATAGTGGCTAAAAACTGCAAGATCAAAATTGCTTCCATAATTTAGCAGCCTCTCTGTAATGACTGACTTCTCTACAAGCCATGAAAATGTCAAAGCCTCTGCTAGCAGAGTTTGCAGAGGTCCGTTAAAAGCTCACACACAGCAAGCTTGTAGGTTACAAAAACATAAGACAGTTTCATACTCTTTGAAGAAAGAAGAAAAACTAAGTCAGTTAAGTTTCATAAATGTCTCCTCTTCTGCCTATTTGTGGCTAAATAAGTGAAAGAAGTCTAACACCAAACTCTCTAGGTATAAAAGGTTTACATTAACATTTTTCTAGCACAGATGGTGAATCTTTGCTGCTTTAGTTGTTCTGCAAGTGACAAGTGTTATAAAGCCTGAATATTTTTCTACATGTATATTTAAGATTTGTACTAACTGCTGTTTATACAAATAAAGTAATAGCTTTGAATACTGCTGAAAAGTATACCATAATATTGGCAATGTTTTTACTGAATCTGTCTATATGAGAAAGAATAAAACAAGGGTACATAGCTAATTCAGCAATATCTCCTACTATTTTTTTTAATACGCCTAGAAATATTTGAGGGAATGTGAAGGTGATCTCTTGAGAGTATGACCAATACTCACTGTTACCCTTAAAATCCCATGCTGAAACATCATTGCCAAAAATAGCCTCCTAAAGGTGACATTTCTATGAAAGATGTCACAAGTTGCAGCAAAAGCCGCATGGGTATATAAGCCATACCTACAGTGCTACTTATTACAAGTTGCACATTTATTTCATGTACTCCTTTTCCTATTTGATATTCCTTTCCCTACTTTACATGAAGTATTTTGGTTTGGAGACTATTTTTTAAAAAATGCTGAGATGAGATCTTGAAAAATCTCATTTGATGAGAATGTGAAATGTATCTACAAAACAGTGGGTTTGATTCAGAAACAGAGTTTGGAAACCAAAGAGCAAGAGACCACTGCTGTACACTACACCACTACACTGTTATCCCACAAGAAAAAATTCTGCAAGCAAAGAAAGCAAATTTTCCAACCAGAAATATTATTTAATAAAAGAGAGGAAAATATAACTACTTCACACATAGCTTGACATGAATCGGGTAATAAACAGATGGTAGCACATGTACTTAGGCATAGGCTTTGTATGTACTTTTTTACAGGTCAACAATATGTAGAACTATTTACATATATCCTTATGCACATTCATGTTGGATCATCAGTGTAGAAATGATTTCTCACCAGCGCCTGCCTGCTCCCAAACCATTCATGCACCAACTGAAACAGAGGGGACAGTGAGAGCAGACTAGAACAAATTCCTTTGGAAATTCCCTCAAGGATGCCTGTGCTCAGCCTGGGCTGGTTATTTCAGGCAATATCCATCTCTAACCTAGCTTTTACAGCTGTGCAGAGCATGACAGCTCTTGACAGCACCAAAGCCTGCCAAGAAAATCCTGGGAGTGATAACTGCCAGCTTCTGTATCTTCTTCTGGTCCAGGCACATAGAGATCAGCACATTAGTGAGCTAATCCGAAGCCACCTTACATTTTAAAAGTCAAAATCCCACCACAAGACTTTACTGCAGTATCTCCTGAAAATAGGCTTTTCATTACAGACACCATTTGTTGCTGCACTGTCTTGTACACTTAGCACGGCTGAGGCTCCAGATTCAGATTTTGGGGTACCGTATGTGGCTACCAGTAAAAAAGTAAACTCCTACAGAATATTTACATACAGAATAATGATTATTCAGGTAACATAGAGGTTATATTGTTCTGTTCCAGGTGGGACCTGGAAGTGATGCTAATTTTAGGTCATATTGTGATCCGTAGTGAATAGCTTCTTTATTTTCTACTTTTTATCACTTCCATTTGCTCTACTTGCCACTGCAGTAGGTGATTCAGCTACAGTATGTAGATGAGCTGCAGGATGGTAGGTATAAGAAATATTTCCATGGTTTTACTATGATGCTTCGGACTCATTTCACAGCTGTTACTATGAAACACGGGCGAACCCTGAATTGTTAAATTAATAACAAAAGAGTTGTGTAAATTAAGTAGTATCAGCATATCCCACCCCCTACTCTTTTTGTGGGGAGAAAAATGCAATTTTTTAATAGTTTTAGCACAACCAAGGAATATTCATGTTTTAAAAAGAAGCTTGAAGAAAATACTAAAGAAACAGAAAATCTAGTTTTCCTTCAAAACCAATTTGCTGTATTAGTAAAACACAGCTGTTATGCTCCTAGAAGTTGTCGTTCCCCTCCCTCTCCAAATACGAAGTTCTTTTCATTTGAGATAATGGGAATATTTATTAAAAACGTCAAACCTAGCAGCTTTTTTTGTTCTACACTGATTTAAGCAGCTACCTTTTTTGGGGGAAAAAAAAAAAAAAATTGCAACCTAAGACAAACATATCCTCTTGACTCTGATGTTAAAGTTGATTAAAATTAGAGATGACCAAGTTCTTTGGTTTTGCATGGTTGATATAAAACCAAAATGTATAGATTATTCTGAGGGGACACAAGCACCACAGTGATGAAGGCAGGAACATCCCACTGGTTGAGCAAACAAATACATCCTTATACTCTGCTGATATGCTATGATATTAGAATCATGTCTGTTTAATCCGAGGTTAGAATGCAAAAGTTTATGTGCTTTATATACCTGGGGATGTGGTGCTGTCGGTTATTCGCTGTGCCAAAATATATATAGGAGCAGACTACCGCTTTCTCTTCATCAGTTTACTAAAGCATGGGTAAAGGACATGTAAGGTGTGGGCTCCCACCATTCTCAGTGAAAAGGCACAGATTCCTGACAGTTCTTTTCTCTTGGTAGAGCTCTTCTTGTCTCTAATATGCATCAGAAGTTGCATGATAGCTACACAGGCCTGAAAACTGGGATTGAAAAGAACTACATCCGTCCTACCATTTGTTCTGTGTTCTGACCCACTAAATTGATATAGGAAGAGACCTTGGCTGGCATCTAGGATTCACTCTAATATATTTAAACAAATTGCTAATCATTGTAATAATATTGGCTTCTTGAAGTAAAGATAAATTGGAAATGAAAGTCAATTTCCTCGTGAGAATGAGCCACAGTATCAAGCAGAGCTGTGCCAAAATTCAGAGTTCATCTTTTAAAGGCAACATCAGATCTTTATTTCAATCCAAAGAGAATAAAACAGGGATTATACTCAGATGTAAGGACTACTAACAAGTGTCCCAATTAAAATTATACCAGCAAAATCCAGCAACATATCAACTAGTAAGAAATCCAATTGTTCTGCAGACCTGGGCTGCCTACCAGGCTGAACTATCAGAAAAATACAACTATATCCAAAACTATTTCCAAAAAATTTGTATAGAGAACTTTTAAGGGAACAGTCTTATTTTTACTGACTTTTTCAATGCATAATGCTCTCTGAAGTGCCTTTATTAGTTCATTCAGGGTTTTAATAAATTGAGAGACCATCCAGGATCAGAGATTTACTTTCTTTCAAGCAGCACCTCCAAAAACCCTACCAATGTTCAGAAGTTCAAACCAAATGCTGACTATCACAGTGTGCTCTTCCTGACCTGAATATTTCAAATTCAGAGTTCCCTAACGAAAATCTCCCATCAAACACTTTTTTATTGACAATGGTCTGCTCTTCAGAACAAAGGGAACTACACCTTGAGAATAAGAAATGTATATCTGTAACCCTCCATGTTTTATTGGCTACAAAGTTCTCTGACTTCATGCTTTCTCCATATTAAAAAAAAAAAAAAAAGACAGAGAAAGCTGTGCCATTAAAATCATAAGAGAATCAAGACTGCACTAAGAGCCCATTATCGCTGCTAATGAGGCTGATACCGCTGTGTTGAGTTGGTCTTTTGCTACTGCTGCTCCACAATTCAGGCAGTCTGATGAACTTGGATCTGCATTGTCAAACATCAAGAAGGCAGCGCAGGAAGGTCACAAAGTCTGTGTAGCATTGGGCACATTAGGAAAGACATATGAACAAAGATTGTTTAGAAAACAGTGAGTATGCAGATGGCATTTTTTATTAGCAGAATATATCTCTAGTATAGAAAACTGCTGCTATTTAAAAAAAAATAAAAAATAGAATGCTCATGTGCTCCACCCAGGTAATTGCAGCTCCAATATATCACAACTTCCCACAGCTACTGCAATGTAACAGGAAGATGACTTAAAGAAGCTTTCAGAGGAAAGTGTCACTGCTTTCTATCAGCAAACTGAGATATGGTACATGCATGCATCCCATCCACACAATTTGTACAGCTTCCAACTCAGCATAAAAGCATTCAGTTTAAAATATGACAATCATAACTTCACATTTTCAGATGGTATCATTTGTTACATGATGGTTGTCTGCTGTGTATTTTATCTTCTACGTATGAAAAATTTATAGTCACTCTTGAAAATGTTTCTGGAAAATTCAAGGAACTCACAACCAACTTTCTCTATAAAACAGCTCACATGAAAAATTTCTTTCTAGTGACACTAACACATCAGTGCTATGTCAGAAAGCAGGACTCCCAGAAGCAGCATAATCATATGGAAAAGGTTATACTGAACTCAGTATCCCTGTTCTCACTGAAAGAGTAAGACAGGGGGCACAACATTCCAAATACTGCTGTGTTTGGCAGGTCAATATAATAGACTATCAGACCATATGGACAATACAAATATGGCTATTTATACCCAAAACATGATTCAAAACTAAAAACCAAAAAAAAACCAAAAAAACCCAACCAACCAAACAACAACCACCAAAAAAAAAAAAAAATAACCCAGCCAGAAATGTATTAAATCCATACTTAAGATACTGATGTCTCCCAGATTTTCAGCAATCACTTGACATTTGGTTGTAATTTCCACAACTACATGGACATGTGCTACATTTACCATGTAATTCCATATTTAACTGATTCAAGTTCACACGAAATTATTGAATTTCATTCTTCAAAGATGGAGATAGCATATATAAAAGAGAGATATTGACACAAATCTGTAGAAAACCAACTGAAAACTAGGGGGTGGGGGGGAAAGGTAAAAAAGTAGAACACCACAAATCCTGAGTTAAGAGACCTGGTAAGATGACAACTACAACTGAAAAATAAAAAGCTAATGTATTTTCCTGATTTTCTATCTCTTACAAGAATGACTATATCCCCAGATAAAATTTAAATTAAATGACATTCAGAAAGCCCTTCAAGAAGAACAACTGGCAGCAGCTGCAATATTCGTCTTTAGATTTGTAGAAAGAGGGAAGTTGACCTGACTGCAATACGCTGTTCAGCAACAACAGCTTTGTCACATCATTTTTATTTTTTTTTTTTTTTTTTCCAAAGAGGAGAAGTGCTCCCTTACTGAGAAGAGTGGGTAGGAAGCATGTTCACCTAATCACTCTCAGGTAACAGGTGCTAGCTGGGATCTCTCAGGTAACAAGCTTTAATTTTCTTTCAAAGGGAAGTAGACCTCATTTAGATAATTTAGAAGTTGGATGCTTTTCTTCTCTTTCACCTTGTGAATAGAAAAGGCTGCAAAATTGGTGGACCAATGCTGCAGAAGCTCTTCATAGCCATGACTATGGTTTTATTTTGCAAAAAAAGATCTTGATACCTTTTCTGTGAGAAACAAACACTTGTGGACACCCCCAGACTCTTCTCAAACTGGTCAGTATTCCTAATTTTACAGTATTAATAAATCTGTATTCTGATCTGTTTGAAGCTGTCTATAAAGACTCATCAAAGCATTTCAGAACAGATTAGAGATAACAGCTCAATCCTTATTTTAAATTACACGGTCTGCAAAGCAAAAAAAAAAAGAAAAAAAAAAGGGTGGGGACTGCGTGGAAAGCTGATAGCATAATTGAGACTGCTTTCCCTTGGCCCTGACAAGGAATGACACAGAACGGAGCGCCTTGGGTTAACTTGGGTTTCATAATTTAATGAATGGAGCCTGTGACTCACAGAGGAAATGTGTTAATATAATCAAGTCAGGTACCAGGGGGCATTAGAATTCTCTTCTTGGCACAGGACTGCAGTGTCCAAAGGCTATCATTCAGAATATTAAAACTAAAAGATGCTGATAAAACAGCTTAGCGTGTTTAGTAGCTGGTGCACAAACACAATAATCATTTCCACACTGACTGCAGAATCAATACAGCGGATTACTTCCAAATGCCTAACAGAGTGTTTTCAATGTCACCAAGAAAAGTTCTGTCTCGAACCTCAGAGTCTTTATCTCTTGCCAATATATTTCCCACTCACTTCCCTCTGTGAGTTCTTTTCTAGCTCTGAACATCTTCTGCCTTGTCTTTGACATCCTGCTCTTCCTCAGCTATACAGTTTTTTCAAGTTTCATCTGCTCTGTTGCATCCTCGCCATCCTCACGCACTTTGAACACTAGGGGAACCAACAGATACTTCATTCTTAGGTTCCTCCACCTTAAAAAGAGAGGAAAATTTTGCCCAAAAGACTTTCTGCTTCTTATTAGTTACCACACTTTTTTAATTTTCTTTTCCACCTCCAATTTAATAAAAAAAAATAAATAATAATAATCTGTGGCCAGTTTCTATCCTCTCCAGCTTTGTAATTCAGTAATTCACTTTCATAATGTTGTCTTCCAGTAAATAATTTTATTTTTCTTTTAACCTTCAGCACTTTGTAGTTACTAACATAACTTATACATCCACTTGTTATTTTGACTTCCTATGAGTATTTTATTTTTGTGTCTTTCTGGCTGCTATATCTTCTGAGCTTTTAAATAAATTCTATTATGTTTTTTTCATAAGTCTTTTTTAAACTGTATATGACAAATCTACAACTCAGTGTTTTGTGTATCTCAAAGCAAAAAGCACCAAAAAAAAAAAAAAAAGGCAAAAAAACCTCAACAGGTCAAGCACGTAAGAACTGTAATAATTAAAGAATTAATCTATTTTTAGTTTTGATGAACTACACTAAAGAAGAATTAATGTGGTAAAGAATTCCACAGAAATGTTACATGACACAATTCACTTAAGTAAGACCAAAAATTAACAAAATGAGACATTGAAACAGAATGGGAGACTGAGTGGAGAACACCACTGAATATCTATAAAAAGAAAAGCAAGTAGAAACAACAAACAGGAATGAGTATCAGACTTAGTAAGGTACTTAGACAGAAAGCACACAAAGAGTTGGAAGGGCCTAGAGGCTCTGAACGATGGACTCGGAATAGAAAAACGTAGAAGAAAGCAGGTTTATGCTCTACTGTTCTTTTCAGTATCATGAATTATTTTCTGCTGTCTGCTGTGCATGCCCTTTCCTTTAAAATCCTCTGCTTTTTCATGATAAATTTTTGTGGCAAATAATCTATACTTTTATCTTTTTTTATATATATGTATTTATTTATTTTTTTTTCCTCTGCTCCAACCCAGTTTTCATCTATTTCAAAATCTTTGCTTCTACGTAAATGGTGATACTTCTAAAATGTACTCTTCAGTTCCCGGGGCATCTAAAAGAACAGCAACCCTCAGATCATTTAACTACCGAGTTGACTGACGGAGTCCTATGGTTCAGTGACAGTCAGTTTCATCTACTCAGTGTAGAGTCTTACTTTATGGATATTTCTACTTGGTTACACAAACTCTAACTGTAAAATACTTCTTCTTCATAGAATGACATGATTAAATTTAATCCCTGATCTTTGGTGTTAAATGTTTTAAAAGGGGATATATAACCTGGGCATGGGTGAGGTGTTGACATTTGTTACTTATATCCAGCACTTTCATAGCAGAACTAGTATGATCCATATTTCACCCTTAAAGAAAAAACAAAAAAAACCAAAAAAAACACAAACAAACAAAAACAAAACAAAAAAACAAAACAAAAAACAAACCCCTGAACCTCTTCCATGCTATGCTTCAATATTTAATTGCCAACTTCTAATTATTTGCAACAAAGGAAAGTTAAAAGAGAAAATAAATAAATAAATGAAATGAAGCACATACTATTGGGTTGTAAGATTAAAATTATTTTTAAAAATTAGATCAAATTTCAGGTAAATATCTTTCAGTTCACTGGATATCTCTAAGGAACTCTCTTCATACAACTACATATTTTAGCTCTTTAAGAATTTATGTTCTCTTACATTGAATCATGCTGCAAACAATACACACACTTTTGTGGGAGTAGCAATCAGGAAAAGAATATACAGAAAATCAATGTTTTCTGTATAAAAACCAAAGAAGACTGCAGAAATAATAGAAGTTCTAATATCTGTATTTGAATTTACTTTTTAAAGATGCGTCTGCATCTGGTAAAACAGCTTCTAAATCAGAGAAAACTTCTAAGTAAATTGAATATATTTGTCCAGCTCATGTATTAAAGTCAAACTAGGACTAGTAACAACCAATTGTCCTCCAGTTAAACATGTAAGACTCTGCAGAAGAAGAACTCCAAATTCTTTGGAATGTGGAGGCACATTCACAGTAAATAGCTAGCACAGAAAATAATAGGTGGCTGTTATTATTTCATTTATCTGTTATTGCTCTCTGTGGAGTCAATCAAATGTGCAAGCACTGCTCAACCGCTTCAGAGCAAAGCCAGGCTGATAGAAACGCTTTTTAACCCAAAAGAGCTGCTCACCTCTGTGTATCTGTTCACGGCCACATGTTCAAAAACCATCCTATTAAAATTAAAATCACTCCCCGCATATATAACAATTTGTGAAGATATGTTGGATCATTTGCTCACTGTCTTTGATCTTCCAGATTTTTCTTTAGAATGTCCTTTTCTTGCTTAAACATAATTAATTGAAACCTAACCAATATCACATTGATAAGAGCTATCTAATACCGCAGAGCAGTAATTATTGAGACAACAGTAGTTGTGGCACAGAAGTAGACATGACGGAAGAAAGAGACTAGGAGAGATCTAGTACACAATTTGAGTTCTAGTATGAAAACTACTGTTTCAGTGATTCTTCAGCCATTTACTATGTAAATTTATTGTTAAATCTGTGTTTATTATTGGTATAAATCTACTTCTCTACAATCGTGTACAATTAAGCTTTTAAATCAGAAGCATAAAAAGTATGATTTCACATCCAGGAGCTTCCCCCTGTTAGGAAGCTTTCAGGCTCCTGAGTTTCTTCTGTAACTCCAGAGATCTTGAAGGTTCTGCATTGCAAACTGTCTCATGACACAAGACAGACAGCTCATGCATTTTCCAAAACAGCTGTAATTTCAATATTACACAGAACCACAGAATCACAGAATGATTTACGTTGGAAGAGTCCTTAAAGATCATCTAGTTTCAACTCCCCTGCAATTGGCAAGGACACCTTTCACTAGACCAGTTTGCTCCAAGCCCCATCAAACCGGCCTTGAACACTGCCAGGAATGGGGCAGCCACAGCTTCTCTGGGCAACCTGTTCCAAAGTCTCACCACCCTCATACTGAAGAACTATGAGATTAAGGTTGCAATATGGAGTTTGTTCTCTATCAGAATACCTTGCCTTTTGTGGCTGGAATTAAAAATGGCATCCACCATCTAGCAGCAGGAATATTGTGACCACCATACAACAAGAAGAACCTGGATTAGGTAGATTAGGACAGGAAGAAAGAAAGGACAGCTTGAATAGTCAGAATAAAAATCAGCTGGCAAAGGATGCATTTTATATACACACCTACTGGCTGTGTACCTGATGGTGTACTGATACTTGCCCCAGTGTCTCTTGCTGACACTAGCATATTGTAAGGAATCCTCACAGCAATCTCCATTCTTCGAATTTTCAGGTTTGGGACAGTAGAAATGCTTTGTATGAAAGCTTTGTTCCTCTGGGAGCTATGCAAAAGGAAAACCTTGATAGAGCAGCAAATTGACAAGGACAGGAGCTGGTGCTTAGCCCACCTGCAAAGCCACAGAGGTTGCATAATGCAAATTAAACTAAACCCCATAATTCCTGCAGAGTGACTCTCTTCAGTATTTTGGTGATGATTGTCACTCATCTTGATGTGAACTGCTATGCTCCTCATTGCAAGCTGTTACTGTTTTTTCCCTATGTATTTCGGGCGTGCTGAATGCCAAGTCTTTTACTGCCGGCCTCCTGTTCTGAGGATCTTATCCTAAATTTATGTTTTTCTGCACATTTCAGTGTTTCTTCATTTGGCTCATGTTGCAGTTGGCTCTAGCCTAGATCATGCCCTGTTTTTCTAACAGCTTGCTTAGTTTTGATTTGGTCCCTTTTATGCACAGTAAGATTTTTTTAAAAATGAACATTTGTATTTCACATTTGATACTTGAAATCTTGGAACAAATAAAAATACCTGCTTTACTTGAGAAGCACCAGATAGCCCTATGTTGACCACATCTATTATTTCTAAGTTGTTCAAAACGTATATTTTGATCCAGGGAAGAGGAGAAATGGTTCCTTTCTAGTCTGATTTTGAGATATTATAGAAAATTAGAGGAAAATAAAACTAGGAAATATATATTCCCAGATTATTTTATTCCGTTTCTACAATTAGAGGGATTTGGAAATTTGTTTAGGATTTAAGAGCAGTGAATCAAAATGTCTACTGCACAGCTGCTAACATTGGGCCTATACATGAGCTCTTAAGAGAGCAGCTCAGGATGTGCAGTGGACCTCTCTGCAAGAATGAGATGTAAGTGTTTGCAGTCACACTCAAACTCTTTTTCTGAGCAAAAGGGACAATGCCATGCACATGGAACAAGGAATTTATTGTTAGTCCAATTCTTGCTTATAGAGTAAAAGTCCACTAGTCCAAATTATACAACTAATGCAGAAAAGCCTCAATAATAATAGCAGCAATTAGCAGCATCAAAGCTGAGACAGATAGGGTGATATTCACTTGCTCACTGTGCAATTGCTGCAATGAAGTACAACCAGCTCAAGCGCAAGAAAGCTCAGATGCGTGCTGAGACCTGGCTTTAACCGGGTAAAGAGCTACATATCTGTTTTGCTCCTTGTCAGTTGATTCCAAATCAAGAAGGATAAATCCCTAAATATTATTAATGATAATTTTATTCTTTTATTTGATATATGCTTATGATAGCTCTATTGTACAGCCCTGTTTAATTGCTATTTGAGCTTAAAAACCAAAAAAGTGAAAAACCAAAACAAAACCATTCTTTAAAACACTATTACATATGTAAGAACTATTTCTACTATAAAATATTTTGCTAGGGTCACTAGAATAATTATCTTCTATTAAGAATGCTGGGTTTTGTTATGAGATGGTATTCTGGTTTGAGATTCAATAATTAATAAAATGTGAGATAGGCTGGTCACATAGTTTAAAGTCCTTGCATTAAGGTCTTAGATACTGTGGTGGTGAAGTGTAGGAAGCACACCAGCACAAAATATAATTTCCTACAAAAAAGTATTATAACTCATTATCTATATTTCTCTAAATTTTAGTTTGTACTTTGACTCCAATGAACACTTTCAAAAAATAATTCTGTACAGCAAATATTTTAAAGTGCATAATTTAATGTGTGCTACCCTGTGACTACTCAACATAAATATAACCTTATTATACAAATTATTATTTTTAGCCAGTTACTGAGGGCAGAATTCCCTATAACTGTAATTTATGCATTTTCTTGGTGATTCATGACTAGCTCAATTTCTCTTACTGGCTTATACTGAAAAAATAGTAGAGATGTGCCTCTATTAAAAAAAGCAGCAGGTATTTTTTCTTGACTGTATTGAATACAGGTAGGGGGCAGATTTAACATGTAATCAGATTCCACCTTTACAGACTTGGATTTCAGAACAAACTCTCTTTTTAAGTTGGTACTAGCTGATGATGCATATTGGATTTACCAAAAACTTAGGTATAAAGTGTTAATTAACAAAGGTGATGTTAACAAAATATAAATATTCTAGTGGCTTAGTGATAAAGAAAATTACTTTCAGATCAATTCTGGATTATGCTTGACAGTACTACACAGAATGGAGCTACCTTTTTTCCACTTGCCTAGACGTCTGATACTGGCTTTATTAGTATCTTACATCCAGTGAGAAACCTTCATTTCTTATACTTTTATTAGATTTTTTAAAACATAACTTACATTAAAAGTTCCTTTCTAATTTGTTGTTTGGACCCTGGAAACTAAGAATTCTGGCCAAAGCCCCAAATGGTTAGGACTAAAGATGAATGAGAAAACAGAAGAAAACCTAATAGAAAAGGAGACAACATGCATATTTTTTCTCTTTTCTTCTTTCTTCCTATTCACACGAAGAAGCATTGTGACATAGAAATCATAACAACAAAGAAAAGGCTACTCATTACTTTTGAGTAATGACACTATCTAAAGTTGGCACAAGTAAGCAACTGTACTTCATTTCAATTTCATTTCATTGTACTAGAAGAGGACTGCTTAATGACACTCTTTAGGAAGGTCTTGCATTAAAACAAAACAAACCTTTGCTAAAGTTTATAGCAATGTATGTATCTTTTTGCTTTTTCGCTTTGGTCCAGAATAAGCAGTGGAAAGTGAAATCACTTCACCAAGTTCACTTTTCCAATTGTTAAAATTCCTGCCCGTATTTTACAATCCAAAGAAAAAGTGTTTTTTTACTATCTGGTTAATGGTTACTTAATTTCCAAAGTGAAATGGTGGAAGGCTCATCAAAAATACTACAAGGAGCAATCTCAAACTAAAATAGGGATGACCAGAAGATATAACATAAATATTTCATCTCAAATTTCTTAGGCTCACTGATAAATAACTCTGTGAGTTGATCACAGTAATTGCTAAGTGTTTTATAAATGAAAAATAGACTGCTCAGTAGAACTGTGCCCATAATATAATAGCAGAAAATTCTCTACCTTTAGTTCAAAACCTAGAAATTGGTTTCTGCTTAACAGCAATTAATAGGGAGAACTACAGGATCACACCCTACTTGTTCAAAACTGATCATTACCACTTTAAGTGTTCCAGTGAATAAATACTTACTTCTGTACTGGTTCCAGTAGATTCCTGGATGAAAAAAATAAGTATTTGATCAATTTCATTTTTTAATTGAACATTCATTTTGCATTTTGTCTGACTCTTTGACAGATACACTATATCGAAATTCATACTGGATTTCTACTGAGTGTGCCTAATTGATAATACTGGCTAATTAAATTTACAACTTCTATGCATCTTAATTCTCCACTTTTATTTTGGCACTCTGAAATTCCATCAAGCTCCAACTAATAAATAATGCAAACATTAATATATAGCCAGTTCTGTTGCTTAGTATTACATCTGGAGTTTCAACACACAGGACCTACTACTTCTAGTAAAAAAGACACCTTTTGAACTCACTTGGAATACGAAAGACTCTTCTGAACCTCTAAAGATCAAAGTTGTGGTTTACTCAGAAAAGATAGCTATTTGAAATTTCTTAGATCAGTATACATATCACCATAAATTAAAAGCCTTACAGATCTGTTTTAATGCACAATATCAACTTACAGTTTCCTTCCCCTACATAATTCACAAGAAAATATAATGCCCAGTTTTCACTATCAGTTAATGATTGATGCTCTTTGGACTGATCTAACCAAAATCAAAACATTTTGTGAATTGGCCCTCCAAAGCCCGTCCCTATGTGACTTTAACTTTGTATATCATGTGATTTGGAAATTCCTCCTAATTTGTGGATTTGTTTTTTTTAGAATGGATGCATAGTTAGAACAGTATTTTTCCGCACTAACAAACATGAGGTTTTTTATGCACACAGGAATTCAGTGAAGAGGGCCATATCTGTAATGCTGCAATTGTTACAATCAGTCCCATTTTGCCACCATTTTCACAGCTCTGACTCTTTCTCTTGGGTAAAAATAAAACATTTACTCTTTCAAAAGCTCATGCTTATTCGGTATCAGCATCACCTCACACCACCTTAAAGGAAAGTAAAACAACAAAGACCAGAAAGAGACAACAATTTCCTGAGTTCAGAGCAGGAGCAGGACTCCCACTGGGACTGTACATCTGTCCAACCCCCAGCATATTCCAAATCCGGGATTACATTACTCACATGAGTGGCTGGCACATTTGACAGCAGATGAGGAAAAAAATTCTGAGTTTTAGGGTGAGTGAGAGATTAAATTTTTCTCAGAATATTTTGTTCTTTGATTCATTTTTCTATTTCAACAGAAAGTTATTTTCCGTGCAATTTGAAATTGAAAAAAAAAAATATAAGTATTGCAGCACCATAAAGCAAAGGGATATTTTCAAAACTAACTTAGACTATTTAATTCAATAAACTACTTTATCTGAAGTCAGAGAAAAATGGTTTTGACAACCAATAATAAAACTTTGATGTTTCAGACTGTTGTGTTAATAAGACTTGAATTTGATGGATGAATTTCTCTGACCTCACCATAAACCTTTTACATTACGCAGATGTCATAAACAGCACTCAGTAAGAGCAAATGTGCTTGTTGGAACCAATTTGGACCCATTGGCATTTATTAGTACATTGTTGTTTGCTTAGATTACACTTTTATTTTTGAAATTGTTATAGAATTCAGGTCATTGATAATAACCACCATTCACTCCTGAAGGATATTTTACAGTGTCACCCCAGTGAACTTATACTGCTATCTGTAGCACACTCCAGATGTGTGCCACTAAATAAGCTGGAATTTACAGCCTTCAGGACTAATTAGTAAGTAGAAAATTAAAATTAATAAACTATGTTTTTTTCCATATGATAAATGATAGCTGATCGTAAGAAGATTTTTATTATTCCTAAGAATCTCAAGGAATACAGCAAAATATATGACTGTTAGAACAGCTGAATTAGACAGCAGTAATAAGTTATGATAGCAATCCTTCTGAGGGTTGCTAAAATCCACTCCTTCACAAGTGACACCAAGTAAAGACTAGGCAAATGGAGGAGGAGGATTTTCACCCTAGCTCAGACCAAACTGCTGCCAGCTCCTCTGGGGCCTTCCATAAATCCTCTCCACCCTCAGGGATGACACCATTGCAGATCATAAGGTGTCCCTTCCCACGGCAGGGGGTTTGGAACTATATGATCTTAAGGTCTTTTCCAACCCTAACCA
>JANHGB010042072.1:0-11636 GCA_026283785.1 Coracopsis vasa
TGTCCAGGCTGCCCCAGCCCAGCTCTCTCAGCCTGGCTCCAGAGCAGAGCTGCTCCAGCCCTCGCAGCATCTCCATGTCCTCCTCTGAACTTGAAGCACCGAGGGGCAGATGTCTATAACACACACACATGCATAGGCACACGTGTATCAGGTATCTGTGTATGTAGGTGTGTCCCAGAGCATCCTGCCTCTGACACCCATTGCCATCTGAGACACCCATGGGTACCCCACCTGGCCACCATCTGCCACAACAGAAGGTCACAGGTTTCCTGTAGATCCTGCATCACATCTACCAGTCCCATGGAGATGTCTCAGGTCCCCCAGAGCTTCTTGTATTGCACCGTGCACCTCTGCTGAATTATACCCCTCATTCAAAAGCCCTGTTATCAGCAGTGTGATTACCCTGCATGGACACTCCCAGTGCTGCTTGGATGAGCTGCACCGTGTTTCATGTACCTCTCCCCAGGCACTTCATTACAGCAGCCCAACACGAGGACTGCTCTGATCCAAAGCCCCTGGCAGGCTCCTTCTGTGTTCTGGAGAGCTGGTGCAATGCGGTGCATGGAGCACCGGTGGGGCCACTTGGCTTAAAGCACAGATGTGGGGTGGTGCATCTGACACTGAGGATTAGCTCAGCCGTGTAATGAGGTGCTTAAGTACTCAGGGTGAGTCACTCGGGGTATGAGCCCTGCAGGGTCCCTGGGGGTCAGGCACTGGGGGGACATGGGGTTGGTGGGGTGAAGGTGCAGATCCATCAGTGAAGCACCTCTGCATCAGTAGGTGTAGAGGGAAAAGGCAACCCCAGCCCTGATGTCTGATGTCCTGCAGCCCCTTGTGCTGCTCATCCAAGCACCATGGCCTCAAGGACCATGGGACCTGGCTGCTCCCGTCCTCTGCAGTGCTGGAGCCATGCAGGGAGGTGAAGGCAGAGGCCATGTGTGCTGCCTGTCCCTGTTGGACACAGTGTTCAACCCAGGCTCCATCTCCTCTGAGGGCAATAGGTGCAAATGGAGGTCCCTGTGGAGATGAGGATGAGCCAAGCGCCTGGGCTTTAGGGGTCTGCGGATTTTAGTGCCAGTCCCACTTCAGTTTATGCCATAGATCCCAGTTAATGCATGAGCCATGGGACTGTGCTGAGGAAGCCAAACTCTGGGAAGCCTTTAACTCTGTTAGGGGAAGATTTGTGAGCTTGGCAGCCAGAATGGAACCAGGGAAGCAGCAGGAGCTGAACAAAGAGCTGTGCAGTGGGAAACGTGCGCTTTCGGTTCCCACCTGTTAACCAGAGGCTGCCGGCAGCACCAGGAATGCCGTTTGAATGAGCTCTGCACAAGCAGCTGTGCTGCCTATCCATGGGCTGGAGCCACCGGGATGCGTCTCTGCCCTGGCAGCCTGCCCGTGGAAGCGGCTGCATCCCACCTCATCTGGCTGCTGAGGGAGCTGGGAGATGCCCTCAGGCCTGGATACCAACCTGGGGATGTGCTGTGAGCCCAGGAGCTGCTGTGTGGCCATGGAGAGGGAAGATCCTGCTCCGGTGCTGTCTTACAGTGGAAAAATGGGGATGAAGCTGTAAGAAGCTGGGTAATCCCTTGCCTTGCCCGGCTCGTGAGGGGCTGAGTGGGAATGGCAGGGTCAGAAGCATGCGGGAGGGTTTCCAAACCCATGTCAGGGCTCTGCACGTCTCACCAGCCACATCCCTGGCTGCTGAGCTGGGAAGCCACCTGCCAGCCTGCCTGGGAGGTTTGGGAATGCCGTTCCCTGGCAGCTCTCCATCTGCACAACCTATGGTGTTGACAAGCCCCACTGAGCATTGGGAGGGAGCCAACGTCTGGCCGCCGACCATCTCTCTCCTCCTTGGCTCCGGCAGCACAAAGGGCTAAGGAACAGTCGTGTGTGTGTGTGTGCATGTGTCCTCTGGGGACACCCCATCACCTCGCCATGGTGGTGCGGTCATAGGTTGCTGCTCTGCAGAGCATCTTGTGCCAAGCATGTGCCTGTCACAGAGCGATGCCAAAGACATGCCTGGGTTTGGCTGCGACCTTCATGAGCCTCCTCTGGGAATCCTTGGCTCTTACCCCAGGAAGAAGCCCCTGTGACCAGGCTGGAAGACAGCACTTCCAAGCTTAACTTAACGACCTCGCTAGAGACCTCTAAACTTGCAGAATAAAGGCTTCACCCCAGGAAAGGCAGCTTTTCCTAAGAAATTAATAGTAATTCCTTGGATGGAGGGAGCAGAGGGATGTTTGAGTCAGAACAGCATCACAGCAAAGCCCTGCTGCCATCCTGCATGGTGGTTGCTTTGATCCCCTCTCAAGGCAGAGGTGTCCATGTCATAGACAAGGGCTCCTTTCCAGTGCCTGTTGCTGCCATCCCTTCCAAAAAGACACCAGGGATCTCCCTCCCTGGACCTGAGCGTGTCCCTCACTGGGTGGCCTCTCCATCATGGCAGTTAAGCCATCAGTGCTTTGAGACCTCACAGAGCAGCATGGAACAGAAGCTTTGCTCCGCTCAGAGCTGGGAGCCCAGTGGGGCCATGGCAGAGCATCTTCCCAGGCATGGATGGAGGGTGGAGGTGAGGAACGGGGCCAGGATAAAGCAGGGCCCTGGGCAGGGTCTGGCTTTGTCCTAACAACAACCATCTCTTGTGGCTTCCCCTCAAGGGCGCTGCGGCGGCTCTGACCTGCTGCTGGAGCAGGGCTGATGAGCTGCAGATTGCACCCACTGCAGATGCAGCCTCTGTCGTTCCCGGACCAGGATGCAGGGGACCAGCACATCCAAGGAACCTCTCTCCCTCCTTCCCAAAGCTGGGGGCCCGATCACTGCCCCTTGCCATGGCAGCATCCCCCTCCCCGGGAATATTTCACTGAATAGCCCAGGAAGCACTGGGGAGCCCGGGGCTCACAGGAAAGCTCCCTGGCCTTCCTCCAGCCTCATCATCATGACAATTGCTCTCGCCTGCTCTGTTTTAGATCCTGCCCTTAACATTTAACCACTCCCCATTAAGTTCCGAATTGCCACACACATCGAGGAGCCGTTTCTTCCCTGCACTGCTCTCAATGCTGGGCTATTCCCAGGGAGGCCGGTGCCGGGGGTGCCCGGGGGGCAGAACCTGGCTATGGACCCCCGGTCCCGGGCTGGAGTATGGGAACAGGAGGAGAAGGGAGCTGGGGACCCGCCACTTGGCTTTGTCTTGCGGCAGACACATGGAGCACATTAGCAGGCTTTCAGTGGAAGTTTGATCGATGGGGAAGGCTTTCTAACTGACTATCAAAGCACGCATGGTATGTGAGAAGCAGACACCAATTAGTGATGTCTTTTTAAAGGCTGCCTTGTTAAGAGGGGAATAAGGGGAAAGAATGAAATTGGCCAGAAAACATGGAGCTATTTAACCTTAATTAGAAGAAAGGTGTGGGCTTTGTGAAAAGGCCATTTCTGAAAGGGTTTTTTTCTCCCTGGGTATAAAGAGATCCTGCCTACTTGTTAGAGACTTGTTAGAGTTTATAAGGCTGGGCAGGAGGCTAACTTGTAGAAATGCCTTTTATGCCACTTGAATGTGTGGCTTGCTTATTATAATCTGCCATCCTGCCAGGGTGGCTGGTGGAGAGGAGAGGAGAAAGCAGCACTGCCAACTGGCTATAAATTTCATGAACATCATAAATGTAAGTGCTTTCTGGAGAGCTGTACAGATTGCACATAAAAGTCCCCCTTCTGTCCCTGTAAACTAAAAAGAGGGCTTTTTTGGCAAATTAAAAACTGTAGAGTGTCTTCCATGCTGAGCGAGGAAGCAGCCAGGCTACAAACCCACAGCTCCAAAGCCGCAGCCACACAGGGAGGTCTCCCGCACACGCTGGCACCGCTGCTCCCAGTGGGATTCAAGGGGCAATGGGATGACAGAGAGGAGGCTGCAGCTGGATCTGAGGACCCCAGCCCCAGGACATGGGGGTCCCCTGCTGCAAGGGGTCCCCGGGGAGCTGGACCATGTCTCCTCTGTGCTAGAGTGCATGTAGGGACAAGAGGGGGATGCTTCTAAGAGCCATGGGACTGAGACTCGGTCCCGGTCCTCCCCATCATCCTGGGGACTCAGAGCGCCTCAGGGACCCAGTGTGCTGGCCCTTGGCTGGTCTGCAGTGGGTAATACCCCCTCATGAGCTGTGCTGCACGCAGGGCTGCAGGCACCATCCCCTCCAGCAGCTCACGGGCTGCGTGGCACGGAATCAAGGGGAGATTCGGTGCCACATCCCTTTGGGATGGCAACACGTGCTCACCCCTGCTGCGGGCCCTGACACCGGACATGGTGAATAGGCACAGAAAGAGGCATTTTCTCCATCAGCTAAACAAGACTGTGCTTTATCCCTGTCACGGCTCCGCTGCGCTGCTGGGCTCGGCAGCCCTGCCAGCAGCATTCCCAGCCTGCTCCCACCACTGTTAAAGACACAGAGCTCGCCCCTCGCGGGGTGCTGAGGGCATTCGTGTCCGGATGCTGCTCACTCTCTGCATATCCAAGTGAGTTCCATTGCTCACTGCGTGTATCAGATGGGTTTTTTTTCCCCTTGGTGTTTAATAAGGACCATAAATATCAATCTAATGACTGCATAGAGCAGCCAGGACACACACACAGACACAGTGCGATGCTCCCACCAGCTACTTGATTCCTGGGGTAACATGTTCCTGCACAGACAGCAGGACAAAGTGATTCCAGCCTGGGATAATGGCTTTATCCAGGCAGCTTCCCATGCCAGGGAGGGCAGGTGGAGGGGGCACAGCACCTCTTTGGTCTTGGTCATTGCTCTCAGCTATCCCTGAAGAGCTCTGATGACTGCAGAGCTTGCCCAGGGTCACAATTGCTTTTGCGGGGCATGGCCAAGCATGTCCTGCACAGGCTCAGAGTGATGGAGCCCTGCCATCGCCCTGCCATCACCCAGCTCCACTGAAACAAGGATGAGGCTCCTTTATACCCTGCTGCCTTTGCACCATCAGCATCTCCTGGGGTGCCAAGCTGGTCCTTGGCTCTGCTTGGGTTCAATGGCCCAGGTGCACAGTCATGGGGCTGGTGTCAATCACAGAATGAATCCCACAATGGTTTGGGTTGGAAGGGACCTTAAAGCTCATCCAGTTCAAAGCTCATCCAGCACCTTCCACTAGAGCAGGTTGCTCCATGCCCCATCCAACCTGGCCTAATGAGCTCCACTGGTTGGTTTTCATGGCCAGCCTGCAGTCAGGGGATGCCATCTGCTTGACACCAGCATGAGCACCAGGTTCAGCACCTCCAGGAGTTCTCTGCAGGATGCTGAGCCCAGGGAGGTGTTAAGGGACTTGCTTATCTTTGGTCCCAGGTTTCCTGGGGGGGTTAGAGAAGAGCTTTGCAAAGTGCAGCACCAGGGCAGCGTTCACCCTGGCAGCGTTCCTGTGGTCTTTAAGGTGGGATGGATGTGGAGCCCTTAAACCAAATTGTGCTGGGAAACACCTCACTGAATGAGACCCATCTTCAGGCAGTGGTTCATGACCTTCTTTTGCCATTGCTAGGCTCTTGGAGGGCTGTGCAGGGACATTTCCATCCCCTCAGGCACCTTCAGCCTTTGCTTCCTATGGGCTGTCCCCATTCAACATCAGCTCCTGCCTGGATCCTGCATCATGCACAGCTCCCGGATGCTTTGCAGCTTCATTCCAGATGTGATGGCATCACTACTGCTCCTTCCCTCAGCCTTGTCCTGCCCTTCCACCTCCTCAGGGGTCTCTCTGAATCAAATGGGGCCTGGATGTTGAAGCCTTGGCAGCTCCTTTCCCTTTCTGCAGAGCGCACGTGCCTGAGATCCCAGGACTGGGACCGCAGGGAATTGTGGCTTCAGTCAAACAGAAAGCAGGGCTCAGCAAGGCTGCCTGCTCCGACGTGACAACATGACAGTGTGTGAGGAAGCACCCTCACGCTCCGCTCCAAGGGAAAAGCATGTTTCTTGGGGCCAGGAGCTGATTCCCTTCCAGCCACCCCGTTTCCCAGCAGCAGCACATCACACTTGGGATCCTTGGGTCATTTGTGCTGTGGGTTTGGGCAGTCCCATTCTGTGCCTGGCTCAGGTGCCTCCTCAGCATGGGACTGGTGTTTCCATTGTGGGCTGTGGTCCTGGCTGAGCAGAAGAGCCTGTTTGTGCTGGGGAATGATGCTGCACACAGGCACTAAGACATCAACACAGCTGGAGCACAGCTTCATCCTGAGACAGCCAGCTCTTGGGTATGGAGACACTAGGGACCATTCCCAAGCTCAGCATCCCACTCTGGAGGCTAAGAGGATTCCCTGGACATCGTGGAGACTTGTGTTGTGCTTTCCTTGGCCTCAGTCTGCAGCAACACCCCCTGGGCACGTTGAGTTTAATGTGTAGACACAGACCCGTGTCCAAGCCCAAAGCATTGAGGCTGGGCTCGTCACACTGGGGCTGTGCCAGGCTGTGCTGGAGCCGAGTGCCGGGAGCCCACAGCATTCCTGCCATGCCATGCACCCCTTCCCTACAGCAGCACCCCCTCTGCAGCCCCGCTTTTGGGCAGCTCAGTGCCAGAGAGCATCATTCCCACTCCTGTTCCGACGCTCCCGGATGCCGCAGCCCTTTCCCCACCCCGGTGCTCCCCTGTTTAACTTGTCCCATGGGATAAGTGGGTGTTTAGGGCAGAGGAGAGCAGACACGCTGGTGCCAGAGGGTGAGGTCCATCCAGCCCATCCGGAAGGCAAATCCTCCCCCAGCAAGGCTGCAGGGACCTGCCAAGGTTTAGGGGAATAAAACCACCTCTCACAGATAGGATCCCTGCTCAGGAACATGCTTTAGAGCATCCCCATGGGAGCACCGGGTGCCTGTGCAGGGCTGAGGGTACCCAAACCCACAGCCAAAGCCCTGTGTGATGTTCCTGGGTGCATTTGTGCACCCCAAAGCTGCTGTGCTCCTGCAGTGAGCTCCTTTAACCCACATCAGGGATGGCTGTGACCCATTGCCAGCCCTTGCCGTGCGGAGAGAGGCTGGGTTAGAGCGTGACCTGTCCTCAGATGACTGAAGCTAAACCAAAGTAACCCCAGCCCAAGCGGAGCGGGGCTGCCAGGACAGGCTTTGCATCAGCTCCCTAAATAGAACAACACTGGAGTGGAGCTGGCGCGGGGACAAGCCTGGCAGGAAGGACACCAGTGAATTCCCAGGCCCCTTTCACAGCACTGGGTCGGGTTTTCTCCGGGGTGAAGAGGTTCCAGGTCTCTGGAGATGGGTGGCAGAGGCCATGGCCTCCACTGCCTGGCTCAGCACCCCCAGATGTGCTGCTCCCACCGTCCAGCTGTGCAGCATGAAGGCAGCTGCCTGCTCCCAGTGCTTGCAGGCAGGGGAGTGCTGGCAGAAGTGGCTCTTCCTCAGGAGCGCTGCAGCAGCTTTCCTGCAGGATGCTGGCTCTTTCCCCCCGCTACTTAGCAAGTGCTGGAGCCAGATGTGCATGGGCTGTGCCTGCACCAAGTCCTCCAGGCACCGCAGGCATCACTGGGGAGGAGATTCCCTTCCAAACACCCCCCTTGACCCCCTGCAATGTGCATGGGGCAGTGCTGCAGAGAGGGGATGGTCCTGCTGCTGGGCTGGAGCAGGAGGCAAAGCACTGCCCTGCATGACATCCGAGGGGGGGTCTGGCTTGAGGACAATCTAAGTCTCCAGCAGTGCTTTAAGCCAGCAAAGGGCACATGGGGACAGCTCTTCATGTGGTGTGCAGGAGCGGGGAGGTGCCTGGTGTTGGGATTGATGGGATGTGAAGCCAAGCAGGGAAGTCTCCTCAGAGCAAAGGGCAAAGCAGGGGGTGCTGTGGGCAGGGAGCACCCACTCCATCCTCAGCCACCCAGCTTTGCTGCAGGCCTCTGACACAGCATCAGGGCTGGGCAGAGGAGCAGTGGGAGGAATGCAGGGCAGTCTGTGGTGTGAGGAGCTTCAGAACCCCAGTGATGCCTTCTTGTGTATCCGGATGTCGTGATGGTGATGCCACCAGACACAGCTGGAAAGGATGTCTTAAAACGCTGCATCTGGACAGTGTCTGAGGGACCACAAAGGTCAGGATCAAATGAGTGCTGGCTTTGGGCTCCAGGAGCAGCAGAGCACTTGCAATTGGCTCAGCACAGGGTCCTGCCACCCTGGGGTGGCACAATGGGGACCCCCAGCTCTCACAGTGATGAGCCCCAGTCCCTGGCTTGGAAGCACAGTTCAGTCCAAGGCAGGGTGAATGCAAAACATGGGGGGTTTGGCAGGACAATATTCCTGATGGAATTCCAGCCTGGCAGAAAGGAGACCTCAGCACCAACAGGGATGAGGTCCTTGGAGGCAGGGACTGGGCACTATCACTGTGATCAAGAGCTCAGCAGGCAGCGTTCCCCATGGGAATGCTTTCGGTGTTGGAAGAGAAGCCAAGGAGCCATCACCACCCAGGGCAGTGGTGCTGCCATCCCTGATGCAGTGTGCAAGGCAGATGGAGCAGCTCAGGGGGGACCTGCCGCTCAGCCCCTGTCAGCAGGGCAGAGCCAGCTGATGACAGGCAAATCACTGCCTGCTCTGAGGACGTGGTGGCTCTTCTGGAGGCACATTAGGGAAAGGGGATGCCTCGTGTAGCAGGGCACAGGTTGCCCCCTGTGATCCTTGTAGAAATCAATGGGCATCTACCCTATAGGACATCATCCTATGGAAGGGATGGAGGATGTGCAGAACTGAAGGTGAGAGCATGGGTCCTTCAAGGCTACTATCTCAAGTGATTTTACTGTGTATGTGCAGCTTGAAAAAGGCAGAGAAACCTCTAAGGTCCTGGTTCTGCCCTTCCTCCACTGGCATATGGAGCCATATCAGGGTATACCATGCTTTGGAGCCAGCACCAGGACCTGCAGACACCCAGCCCTTCCTCTGTTGGTGCATCCACCATCCATCACCCCACTGAGAGGAGCTGCCCCACTTTGCCTCCAGCTTTGGGGCTCACAAAACAGCTCCAACCCCACTGGGGATGAAGACAGAGTCCCCCCAGCACCCATCAAAGCAGGAGGGATCCATCAGCTCCCATCACAAGCACAACCAAAGGGCAGCACTGGGCCCTCTATGGGCTTGCTGAGTGCTGGACCAGGCTGAACCCACAGCATGAGAGGGCACCTCACAGGCTGCGTGTGTCATCTGTGACCATGGGGATGGGCTGGATGGTGGGATCCACGCTGGCCATTGACTTCCCATGTGGACCTGTGAGCTAAGAGCATCCAATGCTCTTTCTAACTTGGCTATTTCTTTGTGCCTTAACCAGCAATTAAGAGTCGAAGTGGAGCTGCCTTTGCCTGGGAAGGGCTGTGTCTGACTGCTGTCTCCTCACTGCAGCGCTGCTCTGATTTCCATCTCATGCATATCTTATTTAACATTCTGGATACTGTTTTGAGTGCCCCAATATTTTAAAATAAATTGCTGCATGTAAAAGACTTAATGTCACATTCTGTTATTCTGGCTGTTAAAAGAGAAGTGAAATCTTCAATGGGGCTAGTGGAGCAGAAGCAATCACACAGAAGGAGGTCCTATTAATGTGTATTACGTTTCATTATTCCAGCACTGCATGTCAACCAGCTTCTCATCAGAACTCACGCAACAGATCACAGTGTTAACTCCTTGCAGCCAAACGGGGGGGCAGCTTTCCCAACTATTCCCATGTTTTTCTCTTCCCCGGCGCTGTCTCTCTGATGCTGTTCCCAAGTCCTCAGCGCGCTCCCGCGCACGCTCCTTGGTGCTGCAGGCTTCCTCCCTGCTGAGGAGGAGTGTGGGGTGGGAGAAGGGAATTGCGGGGTGAGACCGGGAGATGGGAGAGGGAAGAGGGTGATGGAGAGGGATGCATGAGGGAAAAATGACAGGGAGAGGGTATGGCAGATGATGGCACAAGAGAAGAGGATTCCATGTGCTTCCAATTCATGCTGCCATCTCCCAGCTCCATAAGACATCCCATCAGGAGGGTTGCCCCAGTGGATTCCTACCCTTGAATGTTCCTACCCTCAAGCTCCCAGGTAGTTGATTGCTCCAAGCCCCGTCCAACCTGGCCTTGAACACTTCCAGGGATGGAGCCCACTTCCCTGGGCACCCTGTGCCAGCGTTTTACCACCCCCCCTTATAAAGGATTTCTTCTTCACATCCAGCCTGAATCTCCCTCTTTTAGTTTAAAACCACCACCCTTCATCCCATCGCAACAAGGGGTGATGCTAAGGCCCTGATAAGAAGAGGAAGGAGGAGGAAGAGGAGGGAGACTGCAGTCCTGGGTCAGGCACACAGACCATGGGTGAAGGGGAGGTGGATGGAGCCACCGGGTAGTGAAGGGGATGAAAGGAGAGTACAAGGAAGGAGGAAATGCATTGCCCACTCTAAATAAGGGGTGGCCCCAGCAGGCTTTTAAGTTTTGTGTTTCCCCATTCCTGCAATAAAGAGACTCCAGCTCCATTGTGCTCCATAAGGAAGTGGGCAAATCCATGCTGCTGTGCCCTGCACATGCTGAAATGCAGGAAAATGGGCTGAAGATCCAGCTCTTGTTACCTTTGGGCTGTGTGGACCCATGCTGCAGAGGGGCAGCTCTGTCCAAGACAAAAAGCCTCTTTGGAGAAGATGGGCTGACAAATGCAGCATCCCAAATCCCTGCCACAGCTCCCTGGGGATGGAGAGGGCTCAGTGTGGGCAGGCACTGGTAAATGCCAGTTTGCTGGGCACACATCCCAAGGAAGACAGCAGAGAGGGACCAAACCCTGCTGCCACCATGGGCCCTGGCCAGCCCCAGGATGAAAGTGGGGGGCACTGAGCTCCTGTCAGAGCCCCCAGGCTGCTTCCCACCCCCCTGCCCATGAGAGGAACACATGTGAAAGGCTTCCCTCTAATCCTCTTTCCCCAGAGCATCCCTCCTTTGCCTTCCATCCCACCAGCTCCCTGGGTGTGGGCTGGGAATCAAACACTTTTGGGTACTCATAAGCTGAGCAGAGGCAGCAGGTCTGTGCAGGGGACAGGGACAAACACATCTGTCCCCACTTCCCTGTGTTAAGCCTGGTCTATGCTGGGAGCTCCCAGTTGTGCCTGAGCCCCAGAGTCCTTGCCAAGTACCCCTACTCTGCAACAGCTTGCAAAGCATGTGTATTTAAATCACACAGTGCAGAAACATCCCTATAGCCCATCCCTATAGCTCATCCCTATAGCCCATCCCTATAGCCCATCTCTATAGCCCATTCCCAGAGCACATCCCTATAGCCCTTGTGGGGAAAGAAAAGCCACTGGGAAGGCTGGGACATGGCTTAGCGAGGTGCCACGCTGCTGTCCCAGGGAGCATGAGCATGCAGCAGTCAGTGGTGGTGATGGCCTGGGACATGGATGATGGCACGGATCCTGGAGATCCTGCTGCTGTCAGGAAGCTCAAAGGGGAATTGGCAGGAAAAGGTGTAATAACCATAGGGGTAAGGGGTTTTAGGGCAGGAGGAAGAGAGGGCATGTGGGATGGAGCAGGGAGGGCACACAAGGATGCTTCAGACCTGGAGTATCTATCTAGAGAGGGGCTTTCTCTAAGGTCCTGTATGGACAGGCCAAGGGGAATGGCTTTAACCTGCCAGAGGGGAGACTGAGATGAGCTCTTAGGCAGAAGCTCTTCCCTGT
>JANHGB010042077.1:0-26119 GCA_026283785.1 Coracopsis vasa
CTGTGGCAGCTTTTACCATGGGCCCTGGAGACAAGCAGACACAGATGCTTTCCTCTTGCTCAGCCTGCTGAAGGTCATGTACTGCACAGCTGGGAGTGTGACAGAATGGTGGGCTAGGACTGATTAAATAATATTTTTCTTTGAAGCATTTGCCCATCACTCCAGTCAGCAGTAAGTCTTACTTCGAGGAGCGTTTTCTGTGGCAGAGCTGCATGCCCTGTGTTCTCAGCTTCACTGACTGCAAAAGAAGTCACAAAATTCCAGCTTGAACCTGGTTGGAAAATAATATAATAAAAGTGAAACTTTTCTGAATAGAATTTTACAGCTTGTGAGCTTCTACCTGGAAGGTAAGGTGTTGCTTTACTGTAGGTTTACAAACTCTGGTGTTGGTTTAATTTAGTACAGGCTCATAATCCTCAGGTATTAACATCTTATATATGATAGCGAGCATTTACCTTGCAAAAATACTAAGAGAAAGTGCCTATAATAGAAAAATCTTTCATTTCGTTACTAAAAAGTGAAGTGAGAAAGACCTGTTCCAGTGAGAAAGAGATGAATAATTAGGCTACTTCTGTAACCTAGCAAAATGAATGAAGAGAAATAAAATCAAGCAAAGTATTTATTCGCATACAAGTTGCCAGCATTTCAGATATGTACTTTCTATAATACAGTGCATCGTTGCCACTTCTTCTAGGTTATGCCTAGTGGCGTACTGGACATCCTCTGATCACACCTCACAGATTAAGCAATTCCCTTCTGCAGACTCTCTGTAAAAAATGACATTGAACAAATAAACATCTGTGCAAACTCCACTGAAAACTTACAGAAGACAACTAGTTCTAACTGCTCCTCCAGGAATTAACATCCCATGTTGCTCACTAATATTTACTCTGACCAAGGACTTTCTGAGCCTCATGCTCTGCCGGAGAGGAGGGGAAGCCAGGAGGAAGCGGAGACAGGACACCTGACCCAAACTAGCCAAAGAGGTATTCCATACCACAGCACGCCATGCCCAGTATATAAACTGTGGGCAGTTACCTGGAAGGGCTAGACGGCTGCTTGGGTTGGGCTAGGTATAGGTCGGCAAGTGGTAAGCGGTTGTATTCTCTTCCCTTGTTATTTTCCTTATCACTATTATTATTGGTGGTAGCAGTAGTGGTTTTGTGTTATACCTTAGTTACTGGACTGTTCTTATCTCAACCCGTGGGAGTTGCATTCTTTCGATTCTCCTCCTCATCCCTCCGGGAGTGAAGGGAGGAAGAAGGGGAGGGAGTGAGTGAACTGCTGCATGGTTCTGAGTTACCGGCTGGGCTTAAACCACAACAGATGAAAACAATAAAGATACCTTAGTGCAAGCCCTGCTGTATTGTAATAAAGTGTTAAAAAATATGTTCATTTTTAATTGTTTCATTTCTGGGATTATGTCTGCCCAAGGCAAGGGAGAATTGAGTATGTATTTCTCTGGTGTGCAAAACATTTATTCAGAATATATGCAAATCAACCAAATATTCTCATAAACAGCAGTACTGAGCTGATAGTTAATGACAGTAAAAGCTGATAACTTAATGATGAAAAAATCCCCATGCCTAATTAATAGGCTGTAGCACTTTCAGGAGAACTGGATGTCTCAAATAACAAAAAAAGGTAAAAAAATCCTTAACTCTTACAAAACTGTTTCCTGGGCTTGAGAAGTGGTATGGTTTTATTTCAAAAGGCAGAAAGAAGTCCTGATAAAAGGGATGCACAACAGGTTATAACAATTAATTAATCCATTCTACCTCTTGTAGACAGGAGCTCCTGCTTCCAGTACATTACATTTTAATGATCTGATTATGGGGTGGAAATTTCCTGACCCAGAACCAGCTAGGAGAATTGATGAGGCTGACCATGAAGATGAAACATGGAAGATCAAGCTGTATGGTAGTAGGAGTCAAATGGATGGGAAAACCATGTGATGTAGTTTGTAGTTTGTTGTGGTAGGTACACCTTGGCTGGACACTAGAAGCACATCAAGCTGCGATATTACTCCCATTCTCAGCAGGATGGGGCAGAGAAAACAAGTTGAAAAATAAATCATGAGTCAGGATAAAGGCAGTTTAATAAAGCAAAAGCGAATGCCTTGGATGAAAGCAAAGGAAAACAAAAGATTTTATTCTCTACTTCCCATCAGCAAGTGATGTCCAGCCACTTCCCAGGAAGCTGAGCTTCAGAATGTGTAACGGTTGCTTACAGAAGACAAATGTCATAACTAATGCTCCGTTTTTCTCCTCCTTTCTCTTATCTTTTATTGCTGAGCAGCTGCAATACCGTATGTCAGTTTGAGCGAGCTGTCCTGGCTATGTTTCCTCCCAACACCTTGCCCACCCCCAGCCTCCTGGTGAGGGGGAAATGGTGAAGAGTCAGCCTTGGTACTGTGGGAGCACTGCTAAGCTATAGCCAAAACACTGGTGTGTTATCAACACCTTAGTAGTTACCAATACAAAGCGCACTATGAGGGCTGTTATGGTGAAAATTAACTCTACCTCAGTCACACCCAATACAGATGAACAAAAGTGTTTGGTGACAGAAAAGGAATAGGAGAGCAATACCCCTTAAAGAAAGGAGAAATCCATAAATGTGAAGTTTTAAGAGTTCCTTTTGAAGAGGGAGAGTATGTGTTTTAATGAACCTTATTCTATAAAATGGAAAAATCATTGTGGAAAATTCATTAAGTGGATAAAGTTTGGCATCAATATTATCTTCTTTCTCTTTGCTAGTAAAAATTTTCAGGGTACATTTGCTATTTACTTGCTTGGTCACATGAATGAAATTATGTTGGGTGTGATCTCTAAGTCTCAAGAAAACACAGAGATCTCATTGTGGTCAAATCACACTTACGTGTTTATTTAATGGAGCAAATGGGCTTTCCAAATAGGTTAAAAATTAACAGGCTTGGAGAAATACTGAAAAATAAAGTGTTACCAAAAGGAAGTGTTTGAGTGGAAAGCAGTAGTTTTATGCAGGATTGTTCCAGGAGTAAACAGGGTCTAAAAGAAAAACAGCAAACAAAAAAAAATCACTGCAGCTTCACAGCAGCCTACACCTTTCTCTTGCTCTTATATGATCGCAGCAGGGAACAGAGAGCTCTGAAACTGCTGAGAGCTGAAATAGCTTCTGCTCAATCAACTCATACAGGTCTTGCCTCTTATTTTAATTTAGTGGAGGTGAGTGAGCTGAAGAGGTTTTAACATACTGAATAATAATTAGCAAGGGAAGATTCTCAAAAGGGTTGGAGTTTTATTGCTTGGAACTTATCAGAGCCTATTTAGTCATGGCATCTCAACTGAAAAACCCAGGAGAACAAGTTTCTGAAAAGATTTCTTGTGCTTCCTGATTCACCTAGATTGAAAATACCACAAGGAAACTACTTTTCTCTTTTTATTTAAAACACTGTAAGCAAGATTATTGATAGTAGTCATTAAAAGAGACAGGTGTTTTTTCTGGCTGTTGTAACAGCTGGCTGCATAATTCAATTCGATTAATACATAAGGATTCACATATGGGTGGGTATTTTATGGATGGCTGGAACAAGTGACAACATTTAACAAATGATCTAAAATAGGGCATTTCTGTTGCTAGCACCAGGAAACCTGAAGGGTCTACAGGCTTATCTGTATTTGTGGATTGACTTTCAGATGCATGTTTGTGTTTATGACGTTTCTGAATAAATCGGTGGTATTTTTGAATTTTCTGGTGTCTTCAAATCAGTACTAACCCCCCCACCCTTTTTAAAAATTGAATTATCACAGAAGTTTAAAACTATCATCCCCCCTCTTCTTTTCCAGAAACAGGTAGAATGCAAAATTATATGTAGAATGCCTAATCAAAAGACTTATGAGATTAATGCAGAGAATTCTGTGTCCTGAATGAGCAGCATGAAAGGTTATTCAGTGAGAGAGAATGAAGGACCAAGCTGAGCCAGTGTATTTTAACTGTCATGTGTTTCTGTGAAAGAGCAGAACTAAAAACATCTCTAAATCGAGTTTTCTAAATATGAGAAACTTAGTATATTACATTTACTTTTATTATAATGCCTGTAAAATTTCATACTGATTTTTACTTGCACATCACAACAATCGTTCTCTGAGTACTCACCCACAAAAGAGGGAACGAGCTTATTTTCCTTTGGTTTGGCTTTGCACATATCAGCATTGTTTTAACCTTTAAAACTTCTGCACTCTTGGGGTCTGAGGCTTGCAGATTTTTAAGCCTTTCCACTAGGATACTATAAACACGCTTGAAGAAGTGACATGTGCTATATGTGGGGAAGCATAAGTTACATGTTACACCCCTGAGAGTGAAGAGCAGCTGCTGCAGGCAAATATTTGTATGCATCTGAGCAGCTTCTCACTTAAGGACCTCTCCAAGTGAAGTGTGGGGCTTGGTTAAGCACTTTCAACAGAAATCCAGCTTTTTTTTTATTTTTGGCTGGATTTACTTCTCCAGCTGCAGAATAAACTGCTTGGTTATAAATGTTAGCCATTAACTATGGCAGATAGCACAAGGAAGGTTGCACTCGCATAACAATGCAAGATAGAAACTACTGCATCTTGCCTATGTGGCATCTCCATGAGCCGTTAAGAACAGAGAGAAATTCTGCATTTAACCTCAAGGACACAGAGATTTGTTGGTTTGTGTCTGAACCTTTACTAGCTCACATTCCTTGTCATTTTATATCCTGTAGTATCAAAATAAATAGACACTGTTATGCCAGATGAGATTTTGAACATAGCCTGAACAAAAACAAAAACAAAACAAAAATCCCCCTTCAAATTCAGGCAAGTAATAACCTGAAGCAAGATGAAAACCCTGTATTTAACCTTGCTCACCAAGTTCAGCGTTTTCTAAGTGCCCCCTAATTTATTTATTTTTTACATAGAAGCTTTGATTTATCCTCTCCAAGTATGTATTTATTTAAGTTTATTAATTTTTTTCTTGCCATACTCTGTAAACATAAATTATAGAAATCAACATAAAAAATGAAATCTGATTTTGACAGAACCTGACAGATGAGGCTTTTAACCACAAGAATCACATAGAGGTGCTGCAGTGGCTAATTTTCTAATAACAAGCTAAACTGAAAAATAAATCACTGGCCTGTGTGAGAAAATATCAGCAAAATGAACCTAAAGTTAAGAACAGTCAAGAATTATAAAATGTTAAAATGAAATTGCAGAACTTTCTTTTTTATTATTATTTAACAATCATAGAAAAGGATTTTAATGGTAATTCACAAATGTTTTGGCTGCCCATTAATGATCATGCAACCAAAAATATCAGTTCTACATGTGTGATCGTGTAAGCTGGAAACAACCTTTACATGACCAGGTCCTAGCATTCAGTTTGCTCTGAAATTGTATACTATAGCTCATACACCAATGGATATTAGGATCTGAACACCAAATATAATGTTACCTCTTTTTCAAATTGCTGAAGTATGAAAGAGTCTAAGGCAGGAGTTCTATCTTCTTTGTGGGTAGTGGAAGCTGAGCTAATTCTCCCCTCCTTGGCTTTTACATTTGATGTCTAAGGAAGGCTTCCAGCACTATGATGCTTTGTGTAGAACTTTCTGATTTGACCTGGAGTGAGGTGGTATTTTATATGTGCAGGACTCTGCCCTCTCTGCTTTACTCTAAGTAGTATGAAGTAGCTCAGGTCAAGCTGGTTTGACCTCTGGGCTCATGTATGGCATTTTTAAGAACTATAAGGGAAAAGGTGGAATAACACTTTTGGGAGTTTGCTCAGTAAGTCTATTTTCTCATGAAAACTAAACCCATTTCTGAGGATTCCTTGTGTGGTTTAGACTTCTGACTTCTACTTACTTAAGCTGTTTTTCTTTGCCCTTGGGGAACAAAACCACAGGCACTAAATTTCATCATGGTATTATTTAGTTCAAAATATCTACCTTTATTTGGATTGTTTTATTAGTAATATTAGAAGTCATTGCTCTCTAACATTTAGTTCCTCTGTTTTTGTCTTTGCTCAATGATATCAATGAAATTCCATCATGCTATGAAAGTGGTACATTCAAACGTTTATAGAGACCTCTGGAAATTATGGAGCACTAGGGAAAGAGGCAGGGATTTCTTTCTGGAAAGGGAAAGAAGATGATGAAGAACTAAGTTACTTTTGAATTTACTAATTATGCACATTAGACCAAATATGGAAGTAAATATTGAACCAAAAAAAATCGCATTAATTCAATGATCATTTGGATAGTGTAAAAGGTAAGTGAGAATGAGGGTTTAATTTTCTCAGTGATAATGCGATGGCCAGTAAAGGATGGGAAAGGACAAAGTTCTTCCTCTATATACTATATATATAGTTATATATATATATATGTATATATAGTTCTTCCTATATACTTATAGTCTGAGTAGGGTCCATAACTGGATGACTACCTTCCCCAAATTGTAAGGACTGGCCTCTTCTTATTGTGCCAGCATGAAAACAGATTTTCAAGAATGGGAGGAAGAGAGTGGACATTATTTAACATCCACATGTCCTGTGAAATGAGTGTGAAGAGGAGGAAGCTGCACATTGAGCAGTACTTCATTATTAAGATGGCTTTATGTGGACAAATGTGCCAAGAGTAAACCAAAAAGCAGAATACTGAACTTTGCATGTCACAGCTTCAAACTCCTCCTTACTGCTCACCATGCCTCCCGAGTACACCTGAGGTCTGTATGAGAAATAGAGAGTCCGATCACAAGGAATTCAGAATTACTCACAGAATTGCCATAAAAATGACTGCTCCAATTACATCTACAAGTTTATATTTCAAATTTAAGACTAACATATTCAATATATATAATTATCCTAGAACTTCAGAAAAACTATACTCTGGAGCATAATAAAAAAAATTGATACTGAAGATATCTTAATAACATGCAAGATTTTATGACTCTGGGCAAGAATAAAATATCTCTGAATTTCAGGTTGCAAATATCTTCATTATCAATATGATAGGAAATCTGTAATAACCAAAAATTTTTTAAAATTCATTAAAATTTCCTCCTTCAGAAAAGGTTATTTTAAGCTGGGTTGTTTGTTTTGCTTTTTTTTTAAAAAAATGATAAAGTTATTGTGCATGACAGAGAAAAGCTTCAATTAAAAAAAAATCATTAAACCTCTCTCTTTACCTATGTATTTAATATTAAGGAGGAATTGATTAGTCTATGACACTGACAGTTGACTATAAAAGTTTTAATAATGCATTCATTAAAATACTGAGCAAGACACAGTATATGGCCAGGTTAAACACTTTAGTTTGTTGACCTTGGTAAACTGTACACAGATTTATCACATTAACAATAAAATAACATAAGCATATTTGCTAAAATATCTACAACTCTGAGACATACTTACCTGAGCACTAACTTTTATTTTGTGTTGTAGATGTTCTGTTACAGTCATAGATGACTGAGGTTGCCAATTAAAAGACTGAATAAAAAATTTCAGTATTCACTGAGATGAATATCCCTTAATTTCTCTTCTCTGAAGTATTTAATGAAGCCCTGTGGTACTACTATACAATATGTAAATCAGATTAATATACTACTCCAGTAATGCAGTAGTTCCCTACAGTATTAAAGTCCACAAAACCTGATATTTAATATACTCACGAACAATGAAGGAACTACATGTTGCATGCAAAAATAGCTACACCTTTTGGAAGGACAACCAACCAGATGCTTTCATTTCTAGGCTGGCAACCATGGGGATCCAAGAAAAGTGAGGTGTTAGTCCTGGGACTTTACACCTAGGATTTTCAGTAACAAATGTTGCTGTTAGCAGTTTTTAAGAAGTTTCTGTCAACGAAAAGCCATGTTTAAATTCTAGTTTAAGGACAAGTTTTGCCTTGTACATGCCTATTTACAGGTAAAAATATCTATGGTGTGTGTGGTGTCCATGTAATAATTACTTTGTTTGAGACCACCTCTTAAAAAAGCAGCATTTTGTAAGGTACTTTATAGAATAACACTGTCAGGAAAGGTTTTTCTTCTGTCTTACTGAGCTGAAACACTTAACAGTCTACAGTTTAGCTATGGCTCTCTGTAGTCTCACAGATAGGGTAAATCAGGCAGCTCACAATGCTCCCCATGGATGCAGGATCAGGGACAGAAACAAGCTATTTCCTTTTTGTAAGTCTATATGCTAAATAGATGTACACTTTAGATAGTTACTGTGCTCCATTTTTCTTATATGTCGTACAGAAATCTGTCACAGAGTTCATTTCCACTGAAAGAATACCACAACCAGACTTTTATGATGAATGCAGGTGTGAGACCTTGCCCAAAATTATTAGAGCTGTCACTAAAAGAGCAAGCGGGCCATGTTTTAATACATGCCAAAACTCAAAGGTGTTGTACACTAATTAGGTTGTCAACATGTCCTTGTCTTCCTTTAATTTTTGTTGTTGTTTAAAAGCAAAATCACAAATTACAGACAGAGCTCTAGGACAAATTTGAGAAAATAATAACAATGATATTATGAGATATGAGAAATAACGATTTTGATACGTTTTATTAAAAAGAATTATAAGCTATTTACCTCAAAGATGTTTTCACGCTTTCAAAATCAAATCAAAACAACAAAGCCAGAAACATATTAGCAGTCAGGATTTCAACAATTTTGCAGAATTTTGTTTTAGTGGGTGCTGCACTACGCCTTTTGTATTACTCAAGTAAAAATTACTGCTTAGCAAAACCAACATTAGTCCTTATTAGTGAAGACTCATTTCCTATGTAAATGGTGTCAGGGTGAATAAAGGTAGCAGGATTAGTTTCTACCGACCGAAAATTCACCTTTTTATTATAATAAAATACACTTCTTTTTGCAATGCAAGATTAAGAGAGAAAATTGTGCTGGCTACAGCTTCTGTTCTATTTATAAATATATATATACACACAATCACAACTACAACCATTTATTTTCATGGTTAAAAGTACTGTAGCCTGGAACAGTCAAACAAATCTGTTGAGTTTTGCAAATTCCCTGCGATGAGTTGTCCTGGCTAGACACCAGGTGCTCACCAAAGCTGCTCTATCAGTCCTCTCCTTAAATGGATAAGGGAGAGAAAATATAACAAAAGGCTTTTGGGTTGAGATAAGGACAGGGAGAGATCACTCAAAAATCACTGTCACAGGCAAAACGGATTTGACTTGGGGAATATTAATTTAAGTTATTGTCAGTAAAATCAGAGTGGGATAATGAGAAAAAGTGCAAATCTTATTTTAAAAAACAAACAAACAAACAAACAAGAAAAAACAAAACAACATTCCCCCACCCCTGCTCTCTTCCCATGCTTAAATTTACTCCCAAATTCTCTACCTCCTCTGTCAAAACAGCACAGGAATGCGGGTTGTGGTCAGTTCATCACACATCTCTGCCGCTGCTTCCTCAGGGGAGGACACCTGCTCACACTCTTCCACTGTTCCAGCGTGAGATCCCTCCATGGCAGACAGTCCTCCATGAACTTCTCCAGTGTGAGCCCTTCCCACAGGCTGTAGTTCATGAACTGCTTCAGTGTGGGTCCCTTCCATGGGTGCAGCCCTTCAAGAACAGACTGCTCCAGTGTGGGTCCCTTTCATGGGTGCAGCCCTTCAGGAACAGACTGCTCCAGTGTGGGTCCCTTCCATGGGTGCAGCCCTTCAGTAACAGGCTGCTCCAGTGTTTGTTCCCTGTGGGGTCATAAGTCCTGCCCGCAGATCTGCTCCAGCCTGGGGCTGTCCATAGGCTGCAGGTGGATATCTGCTCCACCATGGACCTCCATGTGCTGCAGAGGCACAGCCTGCCTCATCACAGTCTGCACCACGGGCTGCAGGGGAATCTGCTCTGGCATCTGGAGCACTTTTTCCTCTTCCTTCTGCACTGACCTTGAGGTCTTCAGGGCTGCTCTTTTCACATATTCCCACTTCTCTCTCCTAGCTCCTGTTGCACAACATTTCTTTTACCCCTCTGTTATCCCAGAAGCTCCACCACAGTCACTGTTTGGTTTGGCCTTGGCCAGCAGCAGGTCCGTCTTGGAGCTGGCTGGCACTGGCTCTTGTCAGCCATGGGGGAAGCTTCTAGCAGCTTCTCACAGAATCCACCTCTGTAACGCGCCTTCCTATCAAAACCTTTCTGTTGAAACCCAATACAGTTGTGTAAATTATTATGTTTCATTATTGAAATTAATAGGTGATCAGAGCCTGAGGACTGGTTATTTGACTTACATATGTATTTTTAAGAATAGCATTAATCCACAGAAACAGCAGTTTCTGCTATACCCTGTTACATGTGGAACAAGGTGTGTTGACTGTTAGAGGCATTTCAGTCTAACTTGAGTATTCAGACTATACAAAATAGTGGATGAAGTGAGTTCTATGAATGAAAATGAATTATTTATGTACCTTTAGAAGACTTTAGCCCTGATGGTAATTTCCTGGTAAAATCATTGCCATTAGGTCAGACTACCTGACAATAATAATAGTTCTAGCATGAAGTTTTTTGGAAAGATTGCTCTTATTTCTGTTCTTGAGAACCTGTCTTCATAGGGGATTCTGCAGTAAAGGAGAAAGTGAGGAGAAGATGACATTTCAGGTACAGATTGCTTTGTGAGCTGAGGTACTGAACCCATATAACAGGGGAATGGGTAAAGGTTTCCAGTCTACTGAACACCATCTACTCCATGTACAAGGGGGTTATGTGCTTTGGGTGACCTTGTCTCCCCCAGGGCCATCTTTGTCATCTCCTTTCAAAGCAGACTAACTTTGTTGACCTGTTGTTTCAGAGGGGCTCTGCGCAGGCATAGTAGGGCTCCTGCTCTTTTAGGATTTCAGCCTACAAATACCTGTCAACTTCTCATTTATCTGTTTGTAATTTTATGTTGAAAATGTTTTCAACTAGGGCAGAAGGCGGAGACCTTTTTTTCATGTTTTCCCTTCCTAATTTGAGATATTCATTTGACCTTGAAAAGTTATAGCTTCTATTCTGTGTATTGGGGATGACACTGAGTTCCTAGGAAAAGATGGTAACATCAGGAATTACAGCCTCATAAAGCCCTTAATTCTCATCATAAAAATAATATATAAAGTAGAGAACTATGAGGGTGCCTTACATATTGCACTGTCAGGTTTAGGAGCACTACAATAAAATTTACAATGCCTTTTTATTTGATAGTTAGTAAGGAAGGCAGAAAGAAAGTGTAGCTTAAAAATTGTCATGTTATAAACAAGTGAGCTTTTCATGGGGTGGAGGAAAGGAAGCTGGGAGCTCAAAATGCTGGGTTGGAGACTTTCACTATGTCTCTAAAACAGTGTTGCTAAGAATCCCAGATGTTCACTCCAGGTGAAGTTTTTAAATACATGATGGTCTAAAGTTTTAAAACTCTGCTCATTATAAGCCAAATGCTTTTCTCAGAGTACTTGAGAATGCAGATAATACAAATAACTTCAGGAGCTTTTGAAAGCACAGAGAGCACAGAAGGGGCTCATTTGGGCAGGAGGCAACAGATGAAATCCCAACCATGTTGTGGCCAAGGGGAGTATTCCTACAGATACTAATGAAGGCAAGATTTCACCCAGTTTCCCTAGGAATATTTAATCACCTGTCTTCTGAGCAGTAGTAATCATCTTCATAGTTACCAGTTTATATTCTGATGATGACAGGTTTTTATAGCTAAAAGTCTAACTGTCGCCAATGCACAGTTCATTGCAACTCCCTCCTGTAGGACTTGGCTCTCCAGCTTGAACCAGGCAAGGGCATATTTCTGCTTCCAAATGCTGGTTGATATGTCACTGTAAAATCATGAGCATGTTATATATAACATAGCAAACAGGTCTAAAATTTTCAATTTTTTAATTTGGGAATGAGAAAATAATAGATATTAGCTTCATAATGTTCTTAAAAGCCTCACCGAAGATGCTTTGTATGCAAGACGCTGTATAGAAACGTATGCACAAGAATAGAGTACATAGAATATAGAAATATATAGAAAGAAAACATAAGTACAAACATTCAAGGTCAAAAATAAGAGGTCAAGATATACACAAAGGTGATTTAAGCATAAACAAGAGCAAATTCGCTTTCCCCTTTAACCACTCATCTTCAAGTGAATGTTTTGCCTAGGAGGGACAAACTTTGTCTTGTCACACTTTGCAGAGCATGCTGGCCACCAGAAAATGCTGAAGGGTTATGCATCTTGCAGAAACACTTTTTACTCTGGCCTACATCATGGTAGGCTTTTTTATGTGACTTTCCTACTGAATTCAGTGAATAGATGTAAATATATGTAGAATAGGGGCCACATGTCATCTTTAGGATGGAACCACTGAAATGATGTAGTACAAGAGCTTTTGAAAGCTATCATTCATATTTGTTTACTTACAAAACTGTGGTTCAGGGAAATACTCTGGTTTTACTTCAGAGATTCACAGTGCTTTGGTAAAATTTTCATACCTGGTTAACATTTCATACATCATTATGTGGGTAAAAAGTAAGTCTATCAAAAATTTAAAACCAGTTGTTCTGGAAAGCAGCTGTAATGCTGAATATTTCATAGATGACTTCCTCCCATTTGTTTGGTTTCACTAGTTATGTGGAGATAACAGAAACACATTTTTCAAGCCTTGGCAGTGCATTTGATCAGCACTCTGGCAGCAGATGAGCTTCAGTCTTATAGCATCCAACAGGTGGGATAGGGCAGAATGGGGCTTTCAATTGAGGGTTTTTTGGGTGTCTGCTAGTTACATTCTGCTGCTCTCAACACTCGCATGGGAATCTCACACACTCGTCATCTCCGACACACGTGGTAAGGCTGGAAGACCTACTGTCTGAAAAAAACTGCCCTCTTCCTTCTCCACAACCTGACAAGTAGCTCACCCATGATGAGATGGATTTGTTTCCAAAGCCAGCATGCAACTACCAAACTGTGATAGAGTATGTATCCCCTTTCTGTACGTGTACTCATACTTTTTTCTTTCTCATTTTTTTTTCAGAAGAAAGTTTTAATTACTTCACTTAGTATTTATTATTCTAAGAAAGATAGTATTTTTCTTTTGTAAGGGCTAGAATTTTAATAATTTTAGTCATCAATTTACCTTTAGTATGTTTAAAATGGCTTATAGAAGGGATTTAATCATGAGCTTCTGCCTTTCCCTGTGAATTACTGGTATGGTACTTGGTTAAAGTTCTTAAGCTTTTAGGGTAATTGAAATGTTGGATTGAGTCTTAAGAAGAATTAACTACTAATATTTTTAGAAAGTAAATTAAAGTTTTTCTACTTTTTAGTAGACTAACCTTCTAAATATCCTTTAAGATTTGTATGCAGTGTCATTTTTAGAGAGTGTTCTCGGCAATGTCAGCCTCTTGGATCTCCTTCACAATATAATTTTGAGTGCAACATGTAGAAAGCATAAAAACCCAGACATAATTTTAGGTGACAATATTCTGACTTACAGTTAAGTTTTACTTAACCAGATGTGCAAATTTATTGAGCAAACATGACTTATCATGCTGCACCTTAGACATTTTATGTGAGATATTGTCCCTAGACAGATACTAAATTCTGATAAATTCTTTTGGTCAAGCCTACTGCTAAAATTAACATTTGAAAACCCAAAACCTGTATATTAAGTTTTAAATTTCTCTCTGTCTCACCTCCACCAACAGACCACACTGGAAAATCTCAAAGAAAATCTTCCCTAAATATTGTTAACAATTCAGCTATCACTGGTAAGCACACTGAAATGCTGAGATATCAGTATATAGAACTATAGCGACTGTTTCTTCAAAATAACTAAAATCAAAAAGGACTGGGAAAAAAATCATGCATAAACTTAGAAGTTCCTTCCAGCTAAAACAGGAGGGATTGCAATGAGTAGCAGCTGTTGTAAAATAGCTACTTCAAAGAGGTAGCTACTTGATTTTGCCAAATTTAAAAGACCACCCTAAAAATAGCATGCTTATGTTTAAACATGGTAACTTCCTGTGAAAAGGACAGAAAGTTAGGGATCGTGAAAAGTAAAGACGATATTTTTGTTGTCTTTACATCTGTAATGTCAGATGTTACATTGACATGCTTGTCATTTAAAGACTTAAGAAAAGTAATAATTTTAACTTCAAGTTTATTTACAGGAAGAAGAACAGAAAAACAGCTTGGTTTTGAATGGATACTTATGTTTCTTAAGTCCTGCTGAGTCATATTGCTAATATCTGTGTTGAATGGTAAGGTTGTTCTGCAAGGTGAAAAAAAAACCAACCCTCTGTCACCGTATTTTAATAAGAAACATGTCTTTTTTCTCACTGCAAATGCAAAAAATCTCCCTTCCCTAAAAATACTGAGTTCCTACACTGAGTTCCTACACTTTGGGGTATGACTGTGATACATCCACACTGAAATGTGCATGTTGGGTGCAAAGAGGTGCAACCACCCCCGGATGAAGACCCTGCCTCAGCAGCCAAGCTCTGTCCCTTTCACACAATGCAATTTCTTCACGGGGACACTGGCAATGGACACAAATATCACAGAAAGCCCACAAAGCATTCCCAGTCTCTTCACTTTGCTATAACCAAGGTTTATTTCTCTTCTCCTTTGGCAATCTATGTGAATTTCACACATCTAGGATTATTGTGAGCGAATATCCCTGTCAGCTCTGCCCCTTTGAACTCCTCTGTAGAGCTCAATTTAAACTAGGAGAGTGGCAAAAATGTTTCAAATCATCCTAGGTGACAACATCTTGCCATACTGGGATGTTTGATCTAAAAAGGGACTTAGTAGATTACTGAAAAAAAGAGCACGGGCAATGAATTATTCAGAGTTTCTAGTCAACAATCTTTTATACCATGTTTTATCCCAGGATAGGTGGTTCAGCCTCAAGTACTATATTTGTCAACAGTAAACTAAACCTACTGCCCAAATGCCACACTGACAGTGGTAAACTGCTTGTATATTGTTATGGCTGTCATTTAAGGTAGGTAAAGCACAGAAATTCAGAGCAAGGCTGTCCCTGTGTTCTTAACTCATGCCCCTTGTGCTTTCAATTTTCATGAAGTCAGAAAACTCGCAACGCTGCAAGAATTTTTGGAGCTGCAACAACAGCTAAGCACGGGGGAATCCATTAAAAACAGCATCAGCGATGCAGCATTAACTCTGTATTTACTTTGTGCTTAATTTAAAAGATTCCTTGCAGTTTCTTGTTTCAATTAGATGATTTTAGAAATGCAAGTCCCATGGCTGTGGATTACATATTGTAAAGAAAGGAGTCTATTTCCCTGATGTGATACTCCAGGTGACTCCATTAGACTTAAACCAGCAGGAAATTAGCTCTGTATTATTGCTACGTATACTGATTTTGTGCTTTTCTCTCATTTCCTCAGTGTGTTTGTATAAAAAGAATATTTACAAACAAAACAGTGAATAAGAAAATACCTACTCCTATGACGATAAAAATTTTCTTTCCAAAGCATTTTAAATCATAAGATAGATAGTATTTAGAGGCGGCTTTGGGTCACTTTAGTAGTAGGGACATGAGTGCTGTTCCACTGTGTTAAAAAAGGTCTGACTTAATAGGATCAAATTGAGCCCTTTGATTCACTCTTACAATCCTAAAAACAATGACACTTTTAAGTATGTTACTAAATCTGCTACCTCCTGAAATCAGGTTTTTCTTGAGGCCAGACAGCCCAAATTTTCTTCTTGCTATTAATAAAAATAGTATCACAGACAGATATAAAGTGAGATCAAAGTGTTCAGCCTCTTATAAAAGCTAATGGTCTTACCACATTGTTGGTGCCCACATTTGGCAGACAGCGGTCTAATTTGTGTTCCTCTATTGAATTGTTATTCTCTATGAATTCCTTCAAGCCGCCTGGCTCATATCTTAATAGACGCCTTCCCTCCAGCTCCAGTTTTTATTTTATTTTAAAAATATTTATAAATGGATGCAATTTTGGAGCCAGGAGTTGTTGCACCAATCAGTTGTTAGCAGATATGCTAAGGCACTTTAGTTGTTACTGGGGTTAAAAAAAAACCCAAAAGTCACCTATTGAGATGAAATCCAAATGAACTGTCTTAACACATTTGTGGCCTCAGTCATATGTTGGTGTCTGTGGTCTGAATTGTTAGAGCTGGAGAGAAGCTTGATCTTTTACTTATGTGGTGGAATCTCACATGCCTCATATGCCTATATCATTACCATGAAGTGCTCGTTACACTGTCAGTGGCTCTTAGGATGGCTTTTGGAGCTTCTTTTTCTCAAAAGTGTTTCAATTCTATACATGGCTTTGCTTTTTGAGACCTTACAGCTGACTTTTGAAAATACTTCTTTATAGATGTTGAATTTAATCCAGATTTTATTCTCATCATTTTGCTGAATCACCCCCATTACATTATTATAAAACATCCATAAAGAATAAAATGCTCAACTGTATATTATTCTCAAGAATATAAAGTTAATCTATGTGAAATTTGAAAAATATCCATACCTATCTATTAAAAAATAAGAAATTAGATTTCCAATAATTAGGACATGAACATTAGGAAATGCCAGAGTTGACTCTGATTTATCTCTATGTATGTGTTACTCTAATTTTAGAACGATTATACTTGATAAAAATATTTTATAAATATCAGTCAGTCTTCCATGTGCCGGTACCCCATGTCAGCAAACACAGAGGCAGCAGTTACAGACCAGATGGCCTAACTAGGAATGTGTTGTTTACATATGTTTGTGCAGTTTCATTGTGTGTTGTGAATGCACAAACCTGGTTGGCATATTTGTAGGCAACAGTTACCCTTTTTTGTTTAAATTTTCAGTAGTTAGTTTGCACTGAGGGTACTAGTTTCAGGATTGATACCATTATTAACATGATGAATATCCCTGCTGTATGAATACAGATTAGTTTTATCTGGTAAACTTTTCTCAAAACTTGAAAAAGCAGCTTTTTAATCAAAGCAAATATCTGTTCTTGGCTTATACTGCATGCTCAGTAGGAAACTAAATCGTAACTTAGATGATGCAATGGTCTTCTGTTCTAGTTCTTGTCATAGATGCACAGAATCACAAAAATGTTGAGGCTGGAAGGCACCTTTGGAGACTGTTTAGTCCAATGGCCCTGCTCAGGCAGGGTCAGTTAGAGAAGAATGCTCAGGACTGTGTCTAGCTGAGTTTTGAATATCCATGAATGGGGAACTCACATTCTCTCATGGCAACCCGTTCTAGTGTTTCACCACTCCTATAGTAAAAAAATTGTTTCTTGTGTTTAAGTGATTTTTTTTTTTTGGTTGGTTGGTTTTTATTTATTTATTTCAGTTTGTGCACATTGCCAGTTCTCTTTTCAATGAGCACTACTGAAAAAAGCTCAGCTCCTTCTTATTAATTTCCTCCCATTAGGTATTACATACATTGATAAGATCCCCCTGAGCCTTCTCTTCTCCAGGCTGAACAGCCCTGATTCTCTTAACCTCTTATATGACTGATGTTCCAAGTCTTTGATCCCCTTTCTGGTTCCTTGATCACTTGTGTCAGGAAGTTGTCCTCAATGCGCTCCAGAAGACTCCTGGATTGGTTGTGCCATGCTGTTTTATCCTTCCAGCAGACACTGAAGTAGTAAAAATATCCTAAAATCACTGGGGCTCGTGAATGTGAGGTTTACTCCCATAGCTTGAAGAAGGCCTTATCTACTTCTGGATCAGGCATTCGATACAAGCAGCGCATGACGGCATCACCATGTTGTCATGCCTGCTAATTTTGATCCATGAACTTTCAGCTAGCTTCTTTCATTTTATGTACAAATTCACGTGCTGTGACTTACAGGAATTGAAACCCTCCTTAATGACTTCTTCCTTTCTTTAATGAGTTCTTCATAACTTCTTCAGTCTGTAAACAGTCTTGCTATGAAATTGGACGTAAGTAGGACCATCTCTTCTTTAATTGCTGGGTCATTCATCAGAATGAGGACAGTACCATTTCAAGCTGCAAAGAATCTCACTAGTCATCAGTCACATTAAAGGCTTCTTAACTGCTGTCTGCAGAGGTATTATATCTTCTGTTTGATGTACATTAACATTTGGAAGATAACTGATTGTTTTAACTGTGTTTGAGTCTGTGTCTCAGTGAGACGTAGTTCAGCAATAGACCCTGCTACTTATATTTATTTGTTCTTCTTGTCTTTGTTCTTATTTTATAATTCAAAGAGTTATTTCCTCTGCCTGAATTTTGTGAGCTTTAATTAATTGGCAATAGATTGGTTTTGTGTGACCTGTAAGATATTTTATCAGTAATTTGTTTGTACTTAGTGCATCAAATTACAGTATCTAGATTTTAGGTAACCATAATTAGTACTATACACTAACGATAAGATTGCAAGTTAAAGGGAAATGCACAACTGGATTCAAAAACTACATGATTAATTAGAGATTTAAAAATTAAGTTCAATGCACATTTTGGCAAAACAGGACGCAGTACAATATCTTCATGTCAAGAGAATACTAGTTATTAATAATAAGCACGAATTGAATGTGTCTCAGTTGCTGACTTCAAAACAAGAATGAAAATGAGGCACAATAATAAACAATTCCGTGCACCTTGAAATAACAACAATTTATTGTAGTTAAGAGCATGAGTGGGCTGGGAACAGGCTGCATTCTTTTCTTTTCTAGCAGCTGCCCTTCTTATTCAATTACCAGGAGTAATTTTGTAAAATGTTTTAAAACATGTACATGTTAAGGTTATATAGCTCCAACAAATAATTTGTATGTCCACTGCAATGATCAGGCAGGAAGAGCATGTCTCATCTACGTTGTTTCTCAAAACTTTTACTGACTGGAGATATTGATGAGTATCCTTACCTTAAAATAAACTGATCCCATGATATTAATATGGTACCTAGACACCTGAGGCAGGCTACTCCAACTTAAGTATCACACAGTGGGAAAGTAAAGAATAGAGTAATTCAGCAATTCAGAGATTATAAGTGGAATCCTCTGTGATAGGGAGATAGGTTGGTCTAAAGAAAAAATCAATTCTAATAGTTTGAATAGTGGGTAAGCCAAACCCCCAATGCTAAGGCTCTGTACATCTTTCTTTTCTGAAGCACAGCATTTGAGCTGGTGATACTTAGTAGCTGCCTCCATACTTTCCAGAGCTCTGTGGTCCTCTGGAGAATTGTCCTAAGAGTAAGTTCCCCTCTCTGCGCAGTGCTCAAACATCTTATAAAACTTGGTTTGTACCCTGATTTTTTTTCATTTTAGATACCAAAGTAGTTATTTTGAATCTTACCCTTTGGCAACAAGGAATTAGGTGATTGCCTTTGGCAGCATAGCTAAGCAACTGAGTGATGTGAGGGGTTGGGTTTTTTTGAGTGGTTTCTTCCTTGACATAAGAAGATATGAAAGTGCAAAGAAAGTAAAGAAAGAGCACAGCACTCACTCCTGCATGGGCAGTGGTTAACCATGCCCTAGGCACAATTAAATCTACTCTTTTGTTCTCTAGCTGTCTGACTATAGAATAATGTGTCTAACATATCTGGTGATCAGACTGAAACTGGGCCATTGCGTCAACAGGAATAAAAGGTCCAGTAGGAAGAATAGAGTCTACAAGGTGCAGAGGCTGCATCTTAGTAACCAAAGCATTCAGTGGAAAGAGAAAGGTACTGAGATCAGAGTATATGAGCTCCCTAAGCTGATATATATTACGAGTATTGCTGTTAGAGTTTAGCTGAGCATGACAGCAAAAGCATTCTGCAGTTCAGCATTCCTCTGGTTTTCTGTGCCCAGCCTCAACTTATCTCAAATTTGATGCCACAATAGGTTGTCTTATCTCATCCTTTTACCAAAAGGAATGAGACAAATAGCTTTCTGGTGACATAGTTGAAATAAACAATATATAATGCTACTGATCTTTAACAGGCTCTTTCTCTGAAGTAGGAAGTGTCTGGGAGGTAAATAAAGGAATGATGTAGGCATCCTGGTCATCCGTCAAGTTGTCTCAGTCTAATCCCGGCATCTGTAAGTATTGCCTGAGGCAGGCAGTTGTCTAATTCTTTGCTTTCACTATCTACATTGATTTGTTAGTACTACTTATTGACTGCTTGATGTTATTGTTCCTTTACATCAACCTACTAAGACTTGGCAATTTTGTTACTAAAAACTACAGCTTCTTTCTCTCTCCTCATAATAATTATTCAGCTGTATCTCCCATTGTGGCTGAAAAAAGAGAAACTTCAGAGGCAGTATAGAACAGGGTGAGAAGAATGAAGGGTGTTTAATGCAAGAGAGACTGAATTAGTTAGAGGAAAGTAAGTGAAAGGTCTAAGAGAAGAGGAAAGGAAGTGAAAGGTCTAAGAGAAGAGGAAAGCTCAGGATCCAAAAGACCATCAATAGAATAAAAAGGAAAACCCAGTAGGAGATAGGAAATTTTATGTTTATGGAAACCAAAAGAAAGACAGGGGAAAAAAAAGAAAGTGTAGAAAACAAGGAGTTGAAAAAGAAAAGTGAAAATGTTAGAATGGACCAGGAAAATCAGAAGCTGATTTAAAAAAAAAAACAAAAACAAAACACAAAAACCCAATGAATTTATAGATTTAAGATAAAGTGAAGAAGATCATACACTTTAACATTTTCGTTATGATGATTTGGATTTATTGGAGACGAGGTCCATGCCTATAGACTATTCTTTGGCTAACAGAACAGAATATCTGTTGCAATTCATGAGCCAGAAGGAGAGTAAGTCAGAAGGAGAGTCAGCTTTCAGCCACATGGTGAAGCAGCTATTTAGCAGAAGAGATAAAGACTGCAGTCCCACATGCTTCAGTTCCCCAATATGGTTAAGTGATATAGTTCTCTATGCTGTAAGAAGAAATATACCCAAAAGCAAGCCTGACCTATTCCCTGGAACACTGTATTAGTTTCTATCACATAATATTTCTCAGTCAGTAAGTTTTCAATCACATTGGTCATTTAAAGGTGTCAATTTTTCCAGAAAGAGATCACATTTAAGGTATTTACCATAGTACTGATGTTCTGATTTTTTTTTTTATGACAGACAGAATTCTTCAGAAGCACTTATTTCAGTGCTATTTTTTGAATCTTTTTTTCCATATTAATTTTAAAGCCTCAAAATATGTGCATGTGTCAAATGGGATTTTTCGTAATTGTCTGACCAGAATCAGAATATGAAGAGGAACTAAGAAGTAGCTTAATCAATCTCTGTTCAAGTAGTTTTCCAACTTGAATACTTATTCAAGTATTTGCATTTTTGAAACCTCAGTCTAAATGCCAGTGTCAATAGGCTGTAGGTATTTTAACGTTTTTCTTAAAATTAATGCTTACCTAAAAGTTCATCTAAAACAAGGTCATATCTTAAAAACAGCAAAAATCTTTCCAAAGATTTTCAAAAGACAAACTTGGAAAAGAAAAAAAAAAAGGTGTTCCGACTATTTCACCTTGACCTACATTACTTTGTAAGGCTTTTTGTGTTTGCAACTGAACCTGTATTACCAAAAAGAAAACCCAACTAAAAAAAAATACAACCAAAAAAAAAATGCAGGTGGAGAAGAAGAAAAGAAAAAAATAATCACAGTAACCTTCAGAAGACATGCAGCAGAACCTGACAAAGTTTTGATTGAAGAAAGATTGATTCTCTAAAGTTTGAGTGGTCAGGCATGCACTGAATTTGCTGAGGTTCATTGCTATATCCTAGAAAGTATTTTCAGTCCTTCTGTCCTAATGAGCTTATTAGTAAAAGGCTGAAAGGATCACAGATTGTCTATCAAACAAGATTGTCAGTCACATCCTGTTAGCAACTCTGCTGTGATTTATAAACCATGCTTACAGAAGAGAGCGGCATGAAAAAATGAGACTTATTGTGCCCTATGACCAGGGGCGTTTGCACAAAATAAAATGTACAGCATTGTGCTTAGAGGGTGGCAAGGTATAAGTTCTGGATGAGGAAGTCATAGAAAATTAGATGGAATAGTACCTTCCCCCTTTTGTTTCCTTCAGTGATAATTATATTGCATAGAAGAAATTGAATTACCTGCAGTGGTAGTAGTTATGGTTGAAAAATATGCTATTAGATGTGATTGAAAGGTGGGGGTAGGAGGGAGGGAGGGGGGAATGAGAGGTGGAAAAGCTCAGACTCAGCTCGGCTGCTGTTAGCAACAAGCATTTTCTAACTTCCCTGTACTCAGCGCAACTGCACACGACTGATTGTCAGTGCAGTTTTACATCCAACAGAGACCTTTTCATACCCTTGCTTTATTTTATGTGTAACAGCAGGAATTATTGATAACTTCACTTATAGTAGAACATAATTTAGGTGAAAAAAGTTGGGATAATATGGTTATTACTGAAAGATTTTCAAATTGTTAAAAAAAGCAGGGCGATTGTAATATAATGCTTCTCAGTGAAGCTTGTATCTAAAGGGAATGAAAGTGAGGTTTGCAAAAATTACAGGCAAATTAAAGAGAATTAGGTCTGGGTTGAGCTAAGCTGAGCCATATACACAAGTAACTACCACTTTAGGGTTGTTCTGTAACCACAGAAAACTATTTGGGGCACAAATTTATCTTGGAATAAAACAACTCTTCCTTTTACCTCCTGACAGGCATTACTTTTCCTCCCACTGGATAAGTGCTCATCTCTTTCCCAGTCTTTCCTTGAGGTTACCAAATAGACCAGTCAGTGGCTCCCTGCTCACCATTCCTCTTCGTTCCTGGCATATATTCAGTCCTGATGAGAAGGATTGCATTATAAATTTGCAGGCACCATTGATACAAGAGGGAAAATCCAGGACTGAAAGCTTTTAATCTATGGATCTATTTTTACACTGTTACTGAAATCTTGCTTTGTAAAAGCCAGTCCTTCCCAGCATACTTATTTTCAACAAATTAGGATTACAGATAGTTTATAGCATTTTTTTTTACAGAAGGTTTTTGGTTTTTTTTATTGGCTAGATTGTGCGTGATTGGTATTCGGTAAGGGAATCTTCTAATAAACTCACTTCCCGAATTCCTGCCACAGCTGGAGAATTGCTGAATAAAACAACTGCACCCAAAAAGGATAGGGTAGGGTACAGTATCAGTCCAGAGAACTAGAGTTGGTGAGATTGTAGTTGAGGATTTTGCTACACACTGAAAATATACATCACTGGAAGTATTATAGCACCTGTACAAAACTCTATGTGGGCTTTGGTAGAGAATAGTCTATGTTCATCAGCTGCTGTCCCATAATGGGAATGTTCCTGTTGACAACATAAATTGCAGCCATCTTCAAATCCAGCCAATAATCTCATCTCCAAAGTGTTCAAAATAGATAGCCATTTGAAGCTTCCTAAAGCTGTATGAATTTCAAGCACTCAGAGAGAAAATAATGTGAGCCAGAAAATTTCAAATCAGCAAAGGCAGTTTCCTTCTTTAACAATGCAATGAAACCAAAGCAAATATGAAGAAGGAACAGGCAGGTTTTTTTGTGATTTACCTGCTCTGTTGTCCACTCCCACTACCTACCTAAGCAGGCTACTTTAAAAAAAAAAAAAAATTAACCTACAGGCTGTCTTAAAATCAGAGAAAGAGGAACCTCATCTTCTCTCCCGGACAAGTAGTAAAGAACAAGATAAAAAATCCAGACAATCAATAAAACTAGAATTTCCAGGAAACGCTCTTAAAAAAATTATCAGATCACCTTACTTTTCTGAGAAGCCGGTCAGACACATTCACCAAGTATTCATATTCAGTGTCTGCTGCATAATAAATTTCTACTAGTTTGCATTTGATTGAACAGACTGAATTCATCAGAAGCTTAGCAGAAATAGAAAATTTGTATCAAGAAATTCCAAGTGAATAACAAAATAAAACGTTTCAAGTTAAGATTTCATGTGTATTTACAATATTTTGATGAAATAAACAGAGAATGCTTCAGGCCATGCAAAAACACGTCTCTCGGTCATCCTGCTTTACATATCAAGTATGTGGTTTATGTTGTGTTACCCTGCTGTCAAGACAAATGTTCATTACTTGTTATTTGTCTCCATATCTCTCTTAGTAAGAGTTTGTTGGCTTGTTGTGTTGATTAGCATGGAACATTTATCACAGCCAGCGCTTCATGGTTCAGCATTTCTTTTCTTTTTTTTTTTTTTTAAAAAAAAAAGTAGAACAGAGAAGCAGTCATTATAAGAATGTAAAATTTCGTAACCTTGTCTTAGTAAGCAAGGCATTTAAAATGCTGCTTCAGAAGTACCACTTATGCAGATAAAGACTATAGGCTTAGTAGAGATCAAAATAGATAACAGAGAATTCAAAATACTTCACAGCATACCATCTTGCCAAGATTTACATATTAAATAAATGTCTTCATTAATTAATGTCTAAATAATAAAATATTCTTATCTTTATACTGGTGGCATAAAAGCCACTATGTCTGACCTAGATCTCACTATAACCTGTGTTTGCATTTAGGAAACATTTCTAAGTTAGGATTAAATCAGATCAAGACAAACAAGCATATGCTAAAGAGAGGAATAAGGTAAAAGGTCAAGGTTCACACAAAACAAATGTGTAAATTGTCTATCAAATTGGTGTGCTGTCAAAAGCAATGAGGATGTGGTTTATCAGGCCAGATGATATGTCTTTTATGTATCATGGTAAAAATGAGGTCTGATCTGCTTGAAATCTTTTATTTAAGTAGAAGTACGTAATTTTGTATTACTTTTGAGGTTATCATCCCAGAATGAAATTTTTAGAAAATATATTTTATGCTAACAGAAATTATTGGCAAATCAGTGTTGTATTTACAATAATCTCCGCCTTTTTTTAATTAAGAAATCTAAAAGAGTTCTTGTTTTTGTTTAAAAACATTTCATTTGGAAATGTGCCATTTTAAATGTTCCATTTTATCATGGGAAAAGCAATATAAAACTTAAGGAGAGGGTAGATATTTCTGTGGGAAAGTCCAAAATTCTTATTTTGGTTTGGCCCCAAATTAATGTTTTTTATATTTTGGACTAGCCAGTGACTAGAATTATATTTTTTTCCTGTTATTTCCCTGAAGATATTCTTGAAAGTGTGATATGCTTTCACATCAAGCCATTCACCCTTCAGATCTGAGCACCTTTAATAGTCAGGACATTATTTGTGTATATATGTTCTCCATTGTTATTTTTTGTATATCATCTATACGTTGTTAAAGTTTTTTACCTCCCCTTATTTCTGATTATTGGTAGTTATTATATGATGCAGTTTAGTACTGTGATGAGCACTTGCAGTTCACATTGTCCTCAGCAAGATATGATGATTAACAGTTTTGCAGATAAATAAAATAATTTGTGACCTACACCTAACGGAACCCTGCTGCTATCCATTTCCCTTTTTAGAGCCTGTACTAAAGAGTTTTCTCTTTTGCAAATAATTGAAATGTCTTGCCTTTTAGTTTGACCCTGTTGAATTTCTTGAAGCGCCACTAGCACATAGAGAGCAATGCTATATAAATCAAAAAATAAAAATATGCATAAAGAAAAATCACAAAAGAGAGGAAAAAGTCTCAAGCTGGTAAAAAAAAATTACACTGTGATATTAGAAAGACCTCCCATGGTTAACAAATGGGTATTAACAGAAAATATATCTTGCAAGCAACTTTAATTTATTTGATATGATAACAGAAAAATTCAAGTGTCTGTGGAACCCATACTTTGATTTTATTAATTCAAATTAATTATTGACAAGAAATGGTTAAAAATACTGGGTAGAGGAAAATAATACATAAAATGATATTCAGTATGGCATATCCTGGTTGAGCACTTTTTCTTTCTTTGACATTTGTTACTTTGTTTTGCATTTGCCTTTTTAGCATGACTGCTCTCACTTTCTCAGGACCCTTAAGGATATACTAAACTGTAAGCACATAAGTATATGTCGTGGTTTAAACCCAGTCAGCCATAAATCAGAACCACGCAGTCTCTCTCACACTCCCTCCCCTTCTTTCCCTCCCCCCACTCCCGGAGGGATAGAGAGGAGAATCGAAAGATTGTAACTCCCACGGGTTGAGATAAGAACAGTTTAGTAACTAAGGTATAACACAAATCACTACTGCTACCACCAATAA